>PVJH01006955.1:0-96926 GCA_004026705.1 Nesogale talazaci
AAATCAGCTAAGAGAATAGAATAGCTAGGAAAAATTTAACCAGGCAGATGAAAAATTGCACACTCAAAACAACAAAAAACTGTTGGAACAAATTAAAAAGTCCAAAAATAAATGAATAGCTATCTGGCATTCACAGTTTGGATGAGGCTATTGTTAAAATGTCAATTCTACCCAAAGCAATCTACAGTTTTGGCCCAGTTCTGATAGAGATTTCAGCAGCTTTTTGGAGCAAGTGAAAAAGCGGATCATCAGATTCATATGGAATGATGGGGGTCTCAAATTAGTACCAACAATCTTATAATTCTTAGAATGCAAAAGAGAGAGATTTGTGTTAAGGGTCTGATTTACATCGTTGTGGGGGCTGGCAAGTCCAAAAGCCAAAGTTCAGGTAATGGGGTGAAAACTTCTGCAGCCATGTGTGCAGCATTGGTAAACCAGAAGGCAGGATGGAAATTCTGGCAGAATGTCTATTTATAGTCTTGATATAAAATGTATTTCTCTTGGGAAACCTCATTTTTGCCCTGAAAGGCCTTCCATTGATTGACTGTGGCCCACCCACATTATGGAGAGTGATTTACTCTTTACTTGTGGTCCACTGATTTGTTAATCACATGTAAGTACATTCATACAGTAACATCCAGGCGAGGGTTAGCCTAGCCAAATTGACACATAAAATTAACCACCACAAGGCTTCTGCTCTCTTACAGATAGGTATCAAGGGGGAAGAGGAGGCTTGAAAAAATCATGGAGAATTGCTATTATATTCTTATTCCATTTTTCTACCAACTTTCTGCAGCCCCCTCAGGTAACAGAAAATACATGTGCATTAAGGTGAAATAGCATTGGTTAGAATTCCACTCCTTGGTAACTGTGTGTCCATAGCAACGTATTTGATATTTCTGCTTTTGCTATTCACCATAGGGTGTTTGCAAGGTATGAAGAGAGAGTAGGACGCAACTTAATTAACAGACCTTTGCATTCTTGCCCCGTAACCTCTTGCTCTCAGGTCCCCACTCCTTCCTGACATTCTGAAACAGAAAACTTCCTAGCAAGGGAGACAGTAAGATCAAGACCGAGGATGAAACCCATGCCCAAGTTCAGATTCACATTTCCCTGAATCCATGAGGTTCATAGAAAGACTCAGCAGCAAACATGTCTTTAAAAGGAGTTAAATCAGTCAAGAACATTGATTATCCTTTTTATAGTTAACCAGATGAAATCAAGAGAAATGTCAGATTAATCTCTATGAATTATTATTTGAGTTAAATTTACATGTGCCGCATTTTAAAAGGATGCTTAAATACCAGGACAAAATTACAGTATTAAGATCAGAAGATGAAACCTGTCAAAATATAAAATATTTCCAGGGCGGCTATTAATTATCATAATAATTTAGGATCCCTTCCATAGTATTAGGAAAAATGGAGGCAAAGTACTTAACCCTTCTACTTCCACATGATAAGACTCATTAATATTGTTCCTTTAAACTCTTTGATATTTAACATGAGCTGCGATTCTTTTGCTTCCACAGAAAAGAAGGATTAACGTGGATCAATCTCTCTCTCTTTAACAGGGACCAGTGATCCATACGTGAAGTTTAAAATCGGAGGAAAGGAGGTTTTCAGAAGTAAAATAATACACAAGACCCTCAACCCCGTGTGGGAGGAGAAAGCCTGCATTCTTGTGGACCATCTGAGGGAGCCACTGTATATAAAGGTGCGTCATCTATCGGGTGTGCCCCCATGTGGCATCTGACGTGGAAACCCTCTTCAATGTTCTGTTTGTTTGTTTGTTTGATCAGTTCCTTTTACCTGAAGCTCCGTTTGTGTATGGGTGTGTTTCCCAGAGATCTATTCCGTGAAACGTCTCCAATCGGTCAAGAAGATGATCCAAATGCCATTGAAGGATGAAGTTAGTGGGCAGAGTTGCTAGAAAGATTGTGGTGCAGCCAACAGCTCTCACGCACGCTGGCAACATATGGAAAGAAGTTTCTTTAATTTCAGGCAAGAAGGAGAGTTTACACGGATGTCCACTTTGGGGGTTGAGAAGTCTATCAAGGGACCCAGCACGCATAGAAGGGAGACACTCTTGTCTCCAAGGGTTCTGCTAGGTTATACCAGGCCTTACTCGTTGCACTGCTACTCACAGGATCAGCGGTTCAAGCCCACCAACCACTCCACAGGGAACAGGGTGAGGGTTTCTGCTCACATAAAGAGGTACAGCTTCAGAAACCCACAGGGCCAGTTCTACTCTGTTCACAGGGTCTCTGTGATCAAAACTGACGATATGAGAGTGAGCCTGAAAGTGACAATGTTACCATTTTGTATAGTTAAAGTAAAAATTTAAGAATTTTTCATACTTTAACACGTATCCTTAGTGAATTATATACTTTCTGATCCTATGTTCTAGTCAATAACCACACCCTAGTTACTTAAAACAAACTAACAAGCAAAATCTTATTGTGAATCGGTTTGAAGGTTTACAGAGCAGATCAGGTTTCCGCTCAGCAATTCATGCACTCTGTGTTTCATGTCATTGATTGCAATCCCCGCAATGCAACATCATTCATCCCACTTTCCCCTTATGGTTCCTGTTTCCATTCCTATTTCATTCCTAACCCTTTCAGACTTGATTCTTGGGTAAATGTTGCATCTTGATCTCCAGTGATTGAAGACAAGCTATATTTACTTTTATTAACATACCACATGCCCCATCCATCCTTTTCTCTAAATTGTCACCAGTAGCAGGTGAGGTCCCCAAAATTTCAGATTATCACTCTTTCAGCAATCTCTGGGCCTCCTCCCTCCCTCATCATCTTTACTCTGAATGGATATCACCATCAATCGTGTTTCTTCTGTACAGACAAAAAGAATCATCACATTTCATAATATTGATGGAAAGAGAATCTCTTAAGCATGCAAGTGATTGTTCTAGCAAAGCTTTTTTTTTTGGTTGGGGGGGCGGTTTGGGGGTTGGGCATCACTGCCTCTGGTGATTGTGGGTGCTACCCAGTGCTGCTCCTGAGAGCTGCCACTGGATTTGAACCGCCAAGCCTGTGGGCTGCAGCCCTGCACTCAACCACACAGCCCTGATTCTAGCAATCCATATGGGGAAAATAGACTCATGTTTACTTAATGGATTGGCCCAAGTGAACACCAACTAAAGAAGACCAGTGATAACTTGCTCCCTTCTTCTAGGTGATGGGCCTTCGGAATCAAGATATTTCTGACATGATCTTAGGTTCTATAGGAAAAAAAGGGGGGGAAATCTGCATGAGAAAAAGAAATGAGCTTTAAGAGTTACCAGTTGAGATGGAGGATGGAAAAGAAATGAAGAAAAAACATGTATCTGCTGCTGTTGCCGTTGTTGTTGCTGCCATTGTTAGATGACATCAAGTCAGTTCTGACGCACAGTGGCCCTGTGCCCAGCTGTGTCAGTCCGGGTAGACTAGAGGAACAAATTTCAAAGACATGCATATAGATATAAGGAAAGGGTTTATATACAAAAGGAATGTGACACTAAGAAGGCATCCCAATCCAGTCCAGTACAAAGTCATAAGTCTGATATTAACCCATATGCCCGAAATCAGTCTACAAAGTCTCCTTCCGACTCAGGAAGTCACACGTCAGTGGGTGCAGAATCCCGGCGCTGGCAGGGGTCTCCACATGGCTCCTCGCTTCCAGGACTCAGGGTCCATCAACAGCAACTCATCACTGGCAGGGCTCTCCATGTGGCCACTCCAGTTTCAGAGGTCTAGCTCCTACAGGGCAAAGCCGTGTGATCTCTCCGCCGGCTCCTCCAGCTTCTCGGACGCTGCCATCTTGTCTTTTTCATGATTCATCATCTCTGAGACTAACTCCCAACCACTGGGGAAAATAGCTTCTCATCTTCACGAGGGAAATATCGCGAGATTTCCCAGAAGTCTCAGGATAAAGCCATGCCCACATAGAGGCCTCATTGGCTACTCAGTGACTATCTCCAGATTAACAGGCTAGACTCCACCCCTACTTTTCAATCATAAAATTAACATAAGCACATGACTGCCACACCAGCAGAACAAAGCACTGCCTGATGCCACGACATCCACACAATTATCCCCATGCACTGCTGCAGCCTCTGTGTTGATCCATCTCTTTTCTCTGCCCTTCTACTTTACCAAACAGGATCTTCTTTGCCAGACACTGGATTTTCTTGATGACTTCCCAAAAGTACATAAAATGGAGTCTTACCATCCTTGCTTCCAAGGAACATTCTGGCTGCACTTCTTCCAACACAGATTTGTTGGCTCGTTTGACTATTGGATATAAGAATGCTTTATTCTTGGGATTTAGAGAGATTTGGGGGAGCAGATGAAATTATGAAGGATATGGAGAGAATAGGAAAACTGATGATAATAGAGACAGTAATTAAAAAAAAATTTTTTTAAATAGGCTGAGCCCCGGTGGCACAGTGGTTGTGCACAGGACTGCAGCCCACTGGGATGGAGGTTCAATTCCCGCTCACAGGAGCAAAGGCTGGGCCTCCTACTCCCACCACCAGGGCAGTGATGCCTAAATAAATAAATAAATAAATAAATAAATAAAATAATAGAGACAGTAATTATGGTTTGAATTTCTTTTGACTGTCTTAGAAGAAAAAAATAAAAGTCTGAATGGAAAGGGACTCAATTTAATGACTTTTCCTAATAGATCTCTATCTTTGCTTACTCTTTGGAGGTACTGGTCCAAGAAAAAAACCACGTGGACTCCCTATCTATAAATGGATACAAATGAATTTCCAAAAATTATAGTAGACATGGGTAGAGTCATTTATACTCAAGAATAAGTATTCATTTACATATAAATGTAAATGTATGTATCTAAGAAATTACAGGTTGTGTATGGAACACAATCCTGTTGCCTTTCACTCTTGCAAGTGTCTGTTGCCTTTCCATGCTGCAATATTCTTGTCGGTTTCTTTGCATTATCTTCGTTTCTGAGTTTTGCCAACTATTTAAGCTCTAAAGTATTGCATTTACCCAAGAAAACAGTTCAGCAGGGTTAGGAGAGAGGGGGAATGGAAGCAGGAAACAAGGAGAAAACGGGATAAATGAGGGTACATTGAAGAGGCTACAATGAATTAGATGGGGAAATACTTTAAGAATTGTTAAATGGAAAATGGGAGGTCTACTCTGTAAATATTGAGGTTATTCACAATCAATGAAACATTTTCTTTTAGGAAAAAATGCTTGTATTTGAGAGAACCCCAAAGTTCATTGCTGTGAAATCAATTCCATGAATCAAATAATGACTCTCTGTGACAAGTAGACCTGCCCCTGTGGATTTCTGAAACTGTAACTCTATACAGGAGTAGAAATCCTCTTTTTTTCTTCCATCGGGTGGCACACGGTTTTGAACCGCCGAGCCTGTGATTAGCCATGCAACGCATCGAGGCAGTGACAGTCCAGAACAAAAGCCTAGTTAAGAACAGGCGAACAAAGAAGCTAGAAGAAGAAAGAGGATCAAAATGCTTTTATTGTTTTGAGATCATGTGGTCACAGTGTGACATCTCCCACTCAGAAGATGATGAACAGTGAATTATAAAGGAGTTGATCCTTTTTTTCCATTTCTAAATAAGGGAGAAATTGTTACATTGACTATTCATTGTACCGGCATCTCAGCTTTGAGAACAAGCAAATAATGATAATTCTTTATATTTATTCATTTTTCATATTTTTAAAATGCTTCCACATATTTTATTGGATTTCCCACTCTCTGTGAAGTACATGGGCTGATTTCAAGGACTAGCTCTCTTTGAAAGTTTTCTGTTTTCCGCATCTTTGTTATTCACTTTTCACCTGAAGTCCGACAGGCAAAACCAGATCCATTCCTAAAGGAAACACACAGGTGGAAAATCTAGTTTATGTTACTAGAGTTTCATGAAAAATTGCTTCGTTTTTATTGTTGCTACGTAGCCCTGTGTGACTGACATACTTGATTCTGATATGATCCCATACTCTGTGAGAGGAAATTAATCATCTTTCCTCAAAGATTTGTTAGAACTAACTGATTCTATTGTGACAAGTAATATAAAAATGCATCTGTGACCAGATAGTCAGGAAATATTAGATGTACAAACTTCTTGACTATAGTTAAAGGAAATAGTTCATATGTCCCCTTATCATGTGATTTCTATCATGTAAACGTTGCCAAGGGAAAGCAAAATTCAGTGCTTAGCCTAGAAAATAGAATCACATTAAAGTTACATAGCTACAATTTTCAGTAACAGTAGATTTTCATTGAAAATATTTCCTTTTCCTACTTTGTTCATTTTAAAATATGATCTATGAGATAAATCAGAATATACTTTCTAATCGGTTGTCATTATTTTAGGCTTTTCATTTTAATGGGTGAGCATACTCCTTCAGCTCCAAGTGACATCATAATGGGCAAAGAGGAAAGCTAGGTTGGAGCGATGGGCTATGAAAATGTGTATTGCAAAGTAGAAATGTTAAGTTGAGAGTTAAACATGGAGCACAGTTATCAGCATGGTTAAGTTCCAAAGAGCAGGCCAAAAGGCAAAAGCAGTGTTATGAGAGAGTGAGCAATGGGCATGTCGGGGCACCATCCAAGGAACTGATACCTCTCACCATAGCTCTCTCCAGTGCTCACGGCCTTCTAGGTGCCCCTGGTGTATCTCGATGGGGGGCGTGAAGGGTGTGGCAAACCCTCTTGTGGTTAGGTGATGCCTGCTCTCCACTTGCTTTCTGCCCTGGGTGAGAACACTCCTTGTCCTCGGTAGGTTGCTTCCTCTCACCCTTCCTGAGCAGGACCTCGTCTGTTCTCTATTACCTGCACAAGAGGGGGACCCTGTGCCCCTTCATCTGCCCAGCACTGAAGCTCCACTGAGCCCCTTCCTCCCTTTTCGCTCCCCTGTTCTGACACCATCAGGACTCTGGCTGAACTTCTTCAGCCTGCCTGCAACTTTGCTGCATCCACGTCACCCCGAATCCTCCTAATCTGAACCCAGGCATCGTGAACAAATTAGATAAGGTACAGTTTCGCCAGCCAGCTGCTGTCCCTCATGCGACCCAGTTGCCTTTGGGGCTTCTGATATCTTGTTCAGGGTGATCCACAGAAAGTGACCTGGATACTGCTGCAACCTGATATGGGATCCCCAAATTATTGGAGGTGCCACTTGAGAATATTGTCAAAATTGTTGTAAATTAGAAATATTGGTCAGCATAAATAAGGATTAAGTGCATTTTGTTTTATATTAAACATTGGCTCCTGCTCCATATCCATCCTGATAGTCTAAGGCTATTATTGTTGTGAGGTGTTATGGAATTGGTTCCTATTTGATGTCGCTATATACAACAGAACTAGACACTTTCTGGTTCTGTGCCCTCTTCACGTTTGCTCTTACATTTGAGCGCATTGTGGCAATCAAACTTACTGAGAGGATTCCTCGTTTTCACTGCCCGTCTTCTTTACAAAGCATATTGCCCTTTTCCAGGGAATGGTCTCTTCTGACAACATGTCCAAAGTACAAGAGACAAAATCTTGCATGGTTGCATCAAACGAGCATTCTGGCTATACATCATCCAAGCCAGATTGGCTTGTATTTTTCCAATTCATGGGGGGTCCAACGATCTTCACCACCATCATATTTCAAATACATCAATTCTTCTTCAGACTGCCTTATAATATCAACTTTCGCATGCATGTGAGGTATTTGAAAATACCACAGCTGGAGTTGGCACACTTTGGTCCTCACAGTGGCATCTTTGCTTTTCAACTTTAAAGAAATCTTGTGCATCAAATTTGCCAAATTCAATGTGTCTTTTGATCTCTTGACTGTTGCTTTCATGGGTACTGATGGTGGGTCCAAGTAAAACAAAATCCTCAACAAACTTTTTTGTCCAATTTTGAGGATTTGCGTCTTCTCTACATTGAGTTATATTTGTACTAAAGACCAAAATTCTTGATCAGTAAGTGCTTGAAGTTCTCACTTTTAGCAAGCAAGGTTGTGTTCTGCATATCACAGGTTGTTAATAAGCCTTCCTCCAATTCTGATGCCACATTCTTCTACATCTAAGCCAGTGCCTCTGATGATTTTCTCAGCATACAGGTGACTAAGTGTGGTGAGAGGCGACAATCCTGATGCACACCTTTCCTGATTAAACCATGCGGTGTTCCCAAGCAATAGTATTTTCAATTGCTTCATATGCACATGACAATTGGACACGATTCATTTGAATTGTGGTGCTGGTGAAGAAAATTGAAAATACAATGGACTGCCAAAAAATAAACAAATATGTCTTGGAAGAAGTACTGCCAGAGTGCACCTTAGAGGCAAGGATGGCAAGACTTCATCTTATATATTTTGGACATGTTATCAGGAGAGACTCCTCCCTGGAGAAAATATCATGTATTTGGTAGAGGGGCAGCAAAAAAAAAAAATGAAGGTCTTGAAGGTCTTGACATAGTGGCTGCAACCATGGCCTTAAGCCTGGGAACAGCTGTGAGGATGGTTCAGGACCCAGCAGTGTTTCATTCTTTGGCATGGGAACACTATGGTTCGGAACTGATTCATTGACAACAACGAGGACAACAGACTTCCCTTGCTGTGCTCATACAACTCCTCCTTGAACCATGTACATGTCTGCAGGAGCACTGCGAAGTGATCAGAAATTCCCTTCCATCTCAAGGCTATTCCTAATTTGTTAAACTCCACCATCAAATGCCTTTTCATAGGCAAGAAAACACAATTCAACTTCTTATCTGAGTCCTCTGCTTTGAGCCACGATCCACCTGACATCACCAATGATATCCCTTGTCCCACGGCCTCTTCTGGATCTAATTGAGTCTCCATCAGCGACCTCCTCCCTGTCAGTGTTCTGCTGAACCATTGCTGGATGATCTTCAAAACATTTTACTTGCATGTGATATTGTGCTATAATTCAAGCTTTCTGTCCAGTCACTCTTCTTTGGAATCAGTAGAAATATGAATCTCTCCCATCCAGTTGGCCAAGGAGCTGTCTTCCAGATTTAATGGCATAGACAAGTGTGTGCTTCCAGTGCTTCATTAGCTTGTTGAAACATTTCCATTGGTGTTCCAGTAATTCATATTTTCATTCATATCCCCTCAGTTTATAGAGGGTAATTTATAGAGCCTAATGTTTTCAGTGCCACTTGAAACTTTTCCTTCAGTACTATGACTTCTTGCTCATATGCTACCTCTTGAAATGATGGGCTATCAATCAGTTCTTTTTATTACAGTAACTCTGTGTTTTTTTCTATCTCATTTGCATGCTACCTGCATTGTTCAATATGCTTCCCATAGAATTTTTAATATTGAAACTCAAGATTTGATTGTGTTTTTTTTTTCAGATCTTTAACATTTACCGAGTATGCTCTTCCTTTTTGGATTTCTAACTCTAAGACATTGCACATTTAATTATGATATCTCACTTTACCTTCTTCTTGAGCTGCCCTTTGAAATTTCTGTTCCACTCTACTATTCACACTGTCCTCCATTTGTCTTAGCTACTCTGTGATTAAAAACAAGTTTCAGGGTCTCTCCCGACATCCAGTTTGATTTTTGTTTTTCTGTCTTTTTAAATATCCTTTTGCTTACTTCATGTATGATGTTCTTGATGTCATCCCACAGATCATCAGGTCTTCTGTCATTGATGCTAAATACATCAAATCTGTTTTTGAGATTCTCATAAATTCGGGTGGGATATAGTCAAGATTGAATTTTGGTTCTCATGGACTTGTTTTAATTTTGTTCCGCTTCAACCTGAACTTCCATATGAACAATTGATGATCTGTTACACAGTTGGCCTCTGATCTGATTTTATCTGATAATATTAAGCTTCTCCACAATCTCTTCCTATAGATTCAGTCAACTTGGTTTCTGTGTATTCAATCTGGAGAAGTCAAAACATATAGTCACCTTTCATGTTATTGTAAAAAAGCTATTTTCAATGAAGAAGTTGTTGATCTTGCAAAATTTTATCTTTCAATTGCTAGCATGGTTTCTATTTCCAACACCATGTTTTCTACCATTCCTTCCTTCTTGTTTCCACCTTTACATTCAAACACCAAGAGTTATAAATGCATCTTGATTGCATATTTGATCAATTTAAGATAAGACATTAGTCTAATTCTCCAGTTTCTTCATCATTAGCTTTGGTGGTTAGTGAATAAATTCAAATAATAGTTGTATTGATTGACTTTGCTTTGTATGCTGACAGATATCACAGACACTATGGTAATTCAAAAGCATGGGGTATGTCCTTTTTGAAGATGAATGCAACACCATTCCTTTTGAATCTTTTATTCTTGGCATAGAACATCATATGATTTTCTCATGCCAATTGAGTCTATGTGTCCATTTCACCTCACAACTAAAATATTGATTTCTATGGCTTCCACTTAATAATCGATGACTTTCAATATTCTAGATTCATCCCTCTTATGTTCCAAGTTCCAATTATTAATTGACATTTGCAGCTGTTTGTTCTCATTTTTAGTGCAGTACCATCACTGAATGAAGGTCCTGAAGGATTTCCTCCTGCAGGCTTGACTCCACCTGAGTTATTATGATTGACTTCACTTTAAGAAGACACCTCTTCCTCAGTTATAGTTTGAGTGTGATATTCTAGTACATCTTTAATAACAGGATGTGTTAGTCTGGGTAGACTAGAGGAACAAATTTCATAGACATGCATATAGATATAAGGAAAAGGTTTATATACAAAACAAACAGGACATTGAGCCCAGTCCAGTTCAAAGTCCTAAGTCTGTTATTAACTCATATCCCCGAAATCAATCTGTAAAGTCTCCTTCTGACTCATGAAGTCACAGATCAGTGGATGCAGAATCCTGGTGCTGGCAGGGCACCTCGCCTCCAGGGGTCAGGGTCCATCAACAGCAGAAGCAACTCATCGCTGGCAGAGGTCTCCATCTGGCTTCCCCAGCTTCAGAGGTCTGGCTCCATCAGGGCAAAGCTGTGTGGTCTCTCCGCCGGCTCCTCCAGCTTCTTGGACACTGCCATCTTGTCTTGTCCATGATTTATTGTCTCTGAGACTAGCTCCCAAGAACTGGGGAAGATAGCTTCTCATCTTCACAAGGGAAATAATGTAAGATTTCCCAAACATATTAGGAGAGAGCCATGCCCACATACAGGCCTCATTGGCTACTCAATGGCTCTCTCCAGATTAACAGGCTAGACTCCACCCCTACATTTCAATCTTAAAATTAGCATAAGCACATGACTGCCACACTGGACAAATATTCTGTACCTTACATTGAATACAAACTATTATCATTTAACTGACAGTATTAATCAAGGTATAAACATCCGGAATCACAATGGGAAAGATAAAAATATCATAAAAGAAAATACTTACATAAACTGCTGATAGTTTGGCCTAATGAATATTAAATTTAAAATGTTTTTATAAAAAGCACAACTTTTTTTATATACTAGGAAAATTGGTTTGCGGCAATGCTATTGTTTCTAAGATTGTCATCTTAGCAGCATTGCTCCTTTCGTAAAGATCTAATATTTAGGAGTTAAAATGTGTGGTACATGGCTTACATACTCAGCTGCCAAATGAAAGAGTGGAGGTCTAAGTTTACCCTGAGGCATCATGAAGGAAAGGCCTGCAAATATACATCTCAACATTTCGTCATTTCCAAACCTGTAGAACACAGTTCTGCTCTGATGCACCCGATGAGATTGCCGTGAGCTGGATTTAACTCCACTATAGCTGGCATAGGTATCCAAGATGAAATTTTCAAGTTGAAATGATTCCTTTGGTTGTTTCCAGTTAAGGATCGTGTTGCTCTGTTTTCAAAATCATCTTTCAATGGTTTTAAGTACTCAAAATGGTTGTTATGGACCAGTAATTCTCCACTCTGGCTGGGCATCAGAATTATTCACAAAGTTGTAATAAATATCGATGTCCAGATCTCACCCTCACAGATTCTGAATCAAAACTTCACCTCTAACATAGAGGGTTTATTTGTACAATATTAGTAGATTATTCAAATGATTGGCTTAGGCAAGGAGTTACTTTTGTAGACATATACATAGAAATAACAGATGATTGTTATGGAAATATATGTATATTAGGCCAGATTGTCTAAAGAAGAGGTTCTCAACTTTCCTAATGCTGTGACCTTTTAATACAGTTCCACCCCAACCATAAAATTATATTCATTGCTACTTCATAACTGTAATTTTTGTTACTGTTATGAATTGTACTATAAGTATCTGATATGCAGGGTCTATTTTCATGGTTACAAATTGAACATAATTAAAGCATAGTGATTAATCACAAAAACAATATGTAATTATATATTGTGAAATATTTATTTCTAATGTCAAGTCAATTTTGTCTTGAAACATGGGGTAACATGGGTAACAGTCTTCATTCCAGGCACACCTTAGTGAGCATATTTGCTTGTGGGTGAAATGGATGGAGGTGTGGTATTTGCTGATGGTCTTAGGCAACCCCCATGAAGGGGTCACTCAATGCCTGAAGGGGTCAGGACCCACGGGTTCAGAACTGCACATCAAAAGAAATAAAGCCAGTAACACTCATCTATGGACCACAAAGAGCTGTATACTAAGAAGAAGTATTACATCAAGAAACAACTTTACCTCGAGAACTTGCCCCAGGCTATTATGACGCAATTCCTTAAATCCAATGCTAGCTATAACCCTCTTCAGACTCACTTTGCTGACACTGAAAAGTGAAGTGCATGCTGGTGAGGGTGCCGTCACATGGATCTGGGGTCAGTGGAAACGTGGAAGGGCACTGACAGCTGTCAAGCTTGGGTAGCACACATGGAGCTGTCCCTAGAGGAAACACCATGTCCCAGTGATGCCCCAGCAGGAAGGAAGGCCACATGGTAGAAAAAGACAGTTCCTAGAATCACTCACCATCGTTCAAAAGGCCACATCTGCTATTGCTTGGCTGACAGGTTTGACTTCCCCAATACCCAAGAATGTCTAGTTGACATGAAATCAGCCAGCTACTACAATATTATATCCATAAACTCCTAGAACACACCAACAAAATAAGTCCAAAGTAAGATGGTTTTATTGTACTGCTTGGTATGACCTTGTGTAGTACAAAAACACTTCCCAATGCTTTAATAAAAATTCTCAAGTACTTTAGAGCCCCCAAAGCAAATAACAAAACAAAATAAACAAGAAAAGAGGACTGTGCTTGCTTTGGGGTTATGGTCAAACATGTGATATTATCAAGTCTTAGAAAAATAGAATCAGCTGTCCCATCTTCACCATTTTCCAACTACTGACCTTGTGATTAACAGCCCAATTGGTAAACTACTATGCCACCAGAAGTCCTGTGTTAGTCTGGGTAGACTAGAGAAACAAATTTCATAGACACACATATGGATATAAGGAACAGGTTTATATACAAGAGGAATGGGACATTGAGAAACCATCTCAGCCCAGTCCAGTTCAAAGTCATAAGTCCAATATTAACCCATATGCCTGATAATCAGTCTATAAAGTCTCCTTCCGACTTACGAAGTTACAGGTCAGTGGGTGCAGAGTCCCAGCGCCAACAGGGGTCTCCCTCTGGCTCCTAGCTTTTAGGGCTCAGGGTCCATCAACAGCAACCAGTGGTGGCAGAAGCAGCTCATTGCTGGTAGGGGTCTCCTCAAGGCCTCTCCAGCTTCAGAGGTCTGGTTCCATCAGGGCAAGGCTGTGTGGCTTCTCCTGTAGCAGCTCGGACACTGCCATCTTGTCTTATCTGTAATTCCTTGTCTCTGAGACTAACTCCCAACAACCGGGGAGATAGTTTCTCATCTCCACAAGGGAAATATCACGAGATTTCCCAGAAGTCTCAGGAGAATGCCATGCCCACATGGAGGCCTCATTGACTACTCAATGGTTATCTCCAGATTAACAGGCTAGACTCCACCCCTACATCTCAATCATGAAATTAACATAAGCACCTGACTGCCACAAGTCCTTTATCATAGCAATACCAAAACCATCAAGTAGATGCTGAGGAGCTCTGGTGCCATAGTGTGTCCTGGTGAGCTTTGGACTACAAGGTCAGCAGTTCAAAATCACCCATCACTCCATGGGAGAAAGAAGAAGCTGTCTACTCCTATACAGAGTTACAGTCTCAGAAACCCACAGGGCAGTCCTAGTCTGTCTTACAAGGTTGCTATTTGTCAACCATGATAATAGCTACCATCTACTGAGCAGTGTACTGAGTGTCAGGCTTACATGGCCTCATTTGGTTTCATAATAACCTATACTGACAGGTATCCCTATTTTACAGGTAAGATACATTTAAGGAGATCAAGGGATTTAGCTAAAGGCCAACCAATATTTAGGCAATATATTGTAGCTGTTTCTCCCAGTTCTGGGCTATTTGTTTATTGTTTGCTAATTTGATTGCTTTATACTTCTGTGTCTTAGAGTTTGATGATGCTTGAATGGTTAATAGTCAATTTGAAGCTGTTTCGCTATGAAAATGAGTCATGAGCAGAGGAAGGTACTTCAAAAAGTTCACGGGGAAAAGTCCATTCTCTTTGAATTCCACTTTGCTACAAACATTCTTATATGCTGAGTTGCATCTTATACCATGGATCATAGTATATGATCTCATGCAATTGGTTAGTCTCTTAAAGAAGTTTGCAAATGGTTAAAAATATGACTAGTAAATTATCCTTCAAATGTTTTCAAAGCATTTTTAAGTTGGACACAGTATTAAATATTTTTCAGGAAGTGGAAAAATGAAACTTTATAAATGTGTTGTCATTAATTCAATCACAGGTATGACTGTACAGTGAATTTAATGGAAAGCCCAAGGAAGCAATTTCATATTATTAAATGAGGGCCAATTAGCTATTCACAGTCACTTGGGGTATGGTAGGCACAGTTAGCAGCCAAAGAGTAGGCAAACGTGGACAGGCTGTGACAAATCTCTAGTGCCACCACCCATTTCCCTTGTTCACAGACTGAGAACAACGTCCTGAAGAAGCAGTGGAAGATAACACAACTTAGCAAGACCACTTTTCAAGCAATTGTGGTGGTCAGTCAACAGAACAAGCTCTCTTTACAAAGAAACAGAACATGTCTAGGGATGCGGAGAATGTGTGTGTGTGTGTGTGTATTAAAAACAGATGAAGTTCAAGGGAAAATGAGACCAGAGGGTTAGATACTGAGAACCAATTGACTCTGTCTTTGGGCCAAGAATGAGCAGATTATATGAACTGACTTACGCAGTTTTAGTCTCAATATTTTTTTCTTGGAGTGGTGGAATATCGAAGTTCTCACTTCCATTCCCGATGAATAAAGATTCATGTTACCTTGAAGCTTCTTGCAGCCAGCTAGATCATAAGGGAAGTCAACATTAACCTTCAAAAAGCTCTGATTAAAAACTGGAAAGGAGGCTGAGCCCCAGTGGCATAGTGGTTGAGTGCGGGACTGCGACCCACTGGCTTGGCGGTTCAAATCCAGCAACAGCACTCCAGGAGCAAGGCTGGACCTCCCACTCCCACAAGAGCGCAGTAATGCAAAAAAAAAAAAAACTGGAAAGGAATGGAATTCAGACGATAGCATTTTAAAAGTTGAAGTATATCTGTCTTTTGCCCTCAGATATCTTATTTATATATACTTAATCTCTAGGAGATTTTCACCCTGCCTCCCCCCACAGTTTTCTTGACATACAATTCACATGTCATACAATAAAAGAGTTCAGCACATCAAGAGAAGTTGTATAATCGTCACCACAATCAATTTCAGAACATTTTCTTCATTCTGATACTCATCATTATTTACTCTCCATTTCTCCATCCTCCCTGACCACACCCCCCAGGAACCATTAATCTAGTTACTGTCTTTATAGATTGACCTAGCCTGCATTTTTATACAGAAAAACATGAAAACAAACAAACACAAACTAACAAGAATAAGAAAAAATTTTAAGTTACATAAGGCTGTGGATGACAGCGGAATTACAAAATCCCTTTGCAGAGTTCACACACAGATCCAGTCTCTTGTGACTCCCCTCCATTCACAGTTGAAGGAGGTGAACAGAATAGCCCTGCTATCAGATAGCGAGTGTTGAAAAGTCAGTTATGGAAGATATCGTTAGGTCAAATTGCAATCTCTTTAGACCCATTTTAAAGCTCTCTTTGTTTTTTAAAAAGTGAAGAGGAGACACATGGATTCAGCTCCTGGAGAATTCCCTCTGACCATGGGCCAAGGCTGGGAATAGTCTTGCTAGCATGCAAAGAAAGGCATCAGAAAGTCTATTGTTACAGATACAGTGAGATGATAATTTAGCACCCTATAATTTGATCTTCCTTAAGACCCATTTAATTTCTTTCTGGTTTTTTAATATTTTCTAAGTGACCTTCTTGATGTTTGTGGCTTCCCATTCAATATGCTCCCTAAAACACTTACATCTTCAGCTCAGATCATTAACCCCTCTTGCCTCCTTATCTCCTGAAAAAACACCTTCCAATCTTCATCCTGAATATTTTATGTAACACATCAATTTTCATAACTCCCTATGTTTTTCCTTATTGTTTAACCTAATGTGTTTTATGGATTCCCCAGAGAAGCAAGTCAGTGATGTTTATCTGTTTCTAGAAAGAAATTTATATCAAGGAATTGTCACACAGTTGTAGAACTGGGTAAATCCAGTCAGGTTCAAGCCTGTGGAACAGAGATAAGCAGGGGATTTCTCAAGCCTCTTTTGTTGTAGGGACTGCTGACCAGGAAGGAAATACGAAAATAAAGCAAGAGGACCATCAGCTGTGAATGCAGTGCTGAATGGATCCAAGACTGGCCAAAGGCATCTAAAGTCTGACCTTGGTCTGTTAATGGGTCCTGAGACTGGCAGGTACTCTTACAGGAGGTTCAGGAAGCAGCTGCTGCATGCGTATCTATCTATAGAAGTAGATAGGTAGCACCACACACCATCTATATATATTAAGATTAGGTCACACTGAATGAAACCTGCCTCAACTGTATCAAAACTGTTCCATATCCTTTCTGCCACAGCTTACATTCTTCACAGAAGAGTCCATCATGAGAGTTGAGCATATTATGTTAGATCATATATTGGACAAATCCTGACTCACCCAAGTTGGCTTAAAAGTTAACTATCATACTTAATATATGTATTTATCTATTGCCTGTGTCCCTGACTGTATGTGAACTCTAAGAAAGCAAACCCATTGTTTATTTTTTGATTCTTCTACTCCATGATGCTTAGGCTAGTTCTTATCACAAAACAGGTGCCCAGAAAATATTTGTTGAGTTAATTAATTATTTAAATGTCCGTATCAAAAATCTCTTAAAAATAATAATTACCTGTGGTTATTTCAGTCATTGGGGCTAGCCCATTTCTATTCATGTTGAAGCCAATGTGAGTTACCCAATGAAGCTTGTCTTGACATAATTGAATCAAGATGCTATCTGAGTCAGTCAACTGACTTGCATAAAATTTTAACTCTTCCTAATACATTTGAGAATGAGCAGTGTTCTGAAGTTCTACGCATCTTCTGAATGTTCTACTGAGCACTTCCTATTAGCCAAAGCTCCATGAAAAAAAAAGATGTCATTTTTTATCCACCCCCCCCCCCACAATGATCTCATTCAAATCCACAGTATTTCACCCAGAGTGGGCACACACAGAAATGGTACAGGGGCAGTAACTGACCTCCTCTAACTTCACAAGGGAATCACAAACAACAACCCAATGATCTCTAGGAGACAATGGTCAACTTTCCAGCCTTTTATGGGTTCTGGTACCAACTAGCCTCGCACACCATTCTCTCCTACAGTATTTTTTTATAACAGCCCCACAAAACAGACAGAATATACTCACAGTTATGGAACTTATGATGATACTAAAAGGTTATAAATCAGGATCCAAAACAACTGAAGATACAGTTTTTGCTTAGGGCAGCGTCTTCTCAGTCATACCAACAAACATGCTTAAGTCTCACAACCTTTTGGCCTGGCCCCTGCCCTGGCCCTGCAAGTGTTGCAAAGCTTGTGTAACTCTACCAAGTACCTCGGGTCACCCTTTTCTATTAAGAAGCCTCCTGCCTGAAGACATCTAGCTCTCTCACTCCTTAGACCAGGACCGCCCCACCCCCTGTGTTGTATTGGTCTCCTGACTCTACCACCTCTGCCTGCACTGCTGGCTGGGCTGCCTCTTTCGGTCTCTCACCATGTCTGGGATCACAGCTTGCTTTCTCGGGTTCAAGGGAGTTTAGTTCAAGAAATTGGGGACAAAGAACACACTCCACTCTTAGCTCCCCTTTCTTCATGGTAGGAAAATCTCCTAATATCTCATCTGAGGAATGGCTCATTTTAGAACTGGGAGGATTGCAAAACTGACCAATGCTCATGAGAGGGGTCTACATACACACTTTTGCACAACCTCACCCCACAAGGGTGTCATGTATCTTATTCACATTATAAGCAAATTGTTCCTTTCCCTTTGACAGTCAAAACACATCAAATTTGCATATACCTACCAAGTTTTTTGGTGACTGTCACAAAAACTGTGGCTAGAAGGGGTTTGTCAAGCAATTCACTGCATCACAGTGCCCAAATTAGATTTGTTGGATTTAGACATGCACTATTTCTGGAAACAAAAAGGACAAGACTTGAATTTTGCCTCTTCCTAGCTCCAGGATTTTGGGACAAGCACAGGCTTTCCCTTTTAAACTTCACATTTCTTGTCTGAAAATGAGAATAACAATATCTTGTTCACTGAGTTGTAAATTAGACCATCTATGTAGCATGTTTAACACTTTTCATGGTCCTCAATCAATATTGAACAAATATTAATAAGTGTTTTTTTTTTTGTGTGTGGCATCACTGCCCTGGTGAGAGTAGGAAGCCCAGCCTTGTTCCTGGAGAGCTGCTGCAGGATTTGAAATTAAGTGTTAAATGTACTTGTTATTATAGGAAAGGTATCCTCTTCCATTTAATTTCTCTTCTAGGCTCTGTGTTTCTGAAACTTCAGTTAGAAAAGTTTTTCCTTTGACAAAGAAATAATTTTATGACTCAGGGCCAAGTTGCATAGTCAATAATTCTAATATTAAAGAGGTTCTGGCATTTCTATACTTTTACATGTTATGCTGTTGGTAACTAATAAAAATGGAAAACAAAATGCCTTACAGTAGGGCAGTCTGAAAGATGGATGACAATAAAGCCAGTCTGTAACTTGAATCACTCAATTTGATTGTCCATATCATAGGGTTCCTGTGTTAGTCTGGGTAGATTAGAGAAACAAATCCACAGAAATCCATATGTATTTAAGAGAGAGTTTATATACGGGGTAAGTGTACATTAAGAAAGCATCCCAACTCAGTGCTGTCCAAGCCCATAAGTTCAACATTAGCCCATATGTCCTACATCGATCTACAAAGGTCTCCTCAATCTCTCAAAGCACACGCAATGGTGCCAATTGCAGGAGGAAAGCCGAATCAGTGAGCATGTAAGCATCTAAATGCTGGCAGGGTCTCCATGCAGCTGCTTCAGCACCCACAGCTGCATCAGGGTAGGTCAATGTGGCTTCTCCTCAGGGATGTCTTACAGAAGGTGAGTCTTGCCCACTGGAGCAGGGAACTGGTTATGGCAGCTGCACTCTGGTCCAACCACCAGAGAGCTAGAGACAGGAGAACTAGAAAGGCGAGGCTCACTGAGCTATTTTATCTCTCTGCCCTTCAATTAACCCCACATGTATTTATTGGCCAGGCCACAATGAACCTTAATGATGACAATTTCAAACTTATTTAGCCTTCCTGCCTTTTTTCTGGAAAAAACATTATTCTGTGCCCTCTTGGAAATTGCAATCTTTTGTACTATAGGCCATCATCCAGGATAAAATGTAAGCCATCATCCAGGATAAAAGGGGCTTTTGCAGCCCCTCCAAATTGTTCCATCACTCCCGGCAAGGGTGGCATTGCCTAGTTTGGGACCAGTGTCCACATTAATCAGCCAACTGTTTTTACACCTTACTGATGTAGAAGGACTCTGGGTGATCTCAATGATTAAATGTATGAGTGACATGATTATAAGTTATTGCACAGGACAATTTTCTCTAGGACATTGGGGCACATTTTGTATTATAGATATACTACTGCGATCACTTGCAAACACAGAAGTATCCACTGTGTCAGATGTAGAGTATCTGCATGTGATGCTACTGGGTGAATGGCTAAAGCTCTGAAGTGTAATTGATCAAGGAGAATATTCATTGCAGGAGTTCTGTGCTCTCTACAGCAAACATACTCCTGAAAGATTGTATGTCTGTCGAATGACTGTAGATTGAAGAATTTAAAAGGCATTAAGGGAGCTCAATTTTGAGAATCCTTCTGAGATTCAAAGTATTTATATTTTTCTTTAAATTTCAAGTGTTGACACATTGATTTGTTTGTACTTTTAATTGAAGTACACACCTGTACCACCGGAGGAGAAAAAAAGTAATTCAGGGTGGTCACTGCACATGCTAGTCCCTCTGCTTACTGCTTGTTTTCTCATTATTGTGCCAAGAACTGGTCCCAGGAATGTGGCCATGTGGGCATGATAGAGTCTTGTAGGTGGGCCAAAGGCCAGGCACATCCCATTGAGCATAGACTTGGCCATTTATGCTCACTTACTATAATGCACACAGCACATATTTTCCATTTGGAACCCTTGGGAACTCCAGCCTTTTAGGGCTTTCCTTAATCTTCCCTTTTTTATCTTATGCTATCTTCTTCTTCTTACATTTATTACAATCTCATACACATCTACAATCTGCACGGCCACATCTAGCCATCTTCCTCACTGAACTCTGAGTATTGGCAATGCCAATTTGACTGAAATACTATACTTGACCACAAACATGGTGTCTGGCACATAATAATACTTACTCAAGATTGTCTGGGAGAAATGTAATCAATGGATTACAAATCCCCTTTACTCACGGTCTTTTGGTAAGGGTCATAAGTGGTCCGTGAGCCAACTCTGAAATGTCTGTCCTCATTTTTGTCACTCCCCATTTGTTCACTCAGTCTCAGCCATGCTGACTTGTAAGTTGACCAGGGATGTCACTCTCTTTTGCCTGGAGCACTTTGCCTCATACTCTGGGATTCGGACTCCCCCTGGATCAGAATAGAACTGTGTTCTATAAGATTTTCAATGATTGATCTTGCAGAGGCAGATCACCGGTTCTTTCTGCTGTGCTGTTTCTGCTCTTCCTTCAGATCTGGACACAGTCAAATTTACTCAGAGTCATCTTCAGAAATGCCAACCCAAAACACCAACTCCCATCACAGCCCTTAGACATACATATCTTTCCTTCCCACCCATCACTCAGCTATCTATTTACTCTCAGCTCCAAAGTTCGGACTGCCAGAAGGGAAGGGCCATCTCTCTCAGAGCACAAAAGAAATCAAGGCACATAGAAGATATGTATTCAGGGCTGAACCCCTGTGGCATAAAGTGGTTGAGTGCAGGACTGCGGCCTGCGGGCTTGGCAGTTCAAACCCAAAGGCAGCTCTCAGGAGCAGCACTGGGTAGCTCCCATGACCACCAGAGGTAATGATGCGCCGCGCCCCCCCCCCAAAAAAAAAAAACAGAAGATAAGT
This sequence comes from Nesogale talazaci, assembly GCA_004026705.1. Classification (NCBI taxonomy): domain Eukaryota; kingdom Metazoa; phylum Chordata; class Mammalia; order Afrosoricida; family Tenrecidae; genus Nesogale; species Nesogale talazaci. The sequence continues at coordinate 21,648 of PVJH01006955.1, forward strand.
ATTCAATAATATCAACTAAAAAAAAAGAAAAGCATTTTCTCTATTGTTTCTTTTCCTCCAAGCTCTTGCTGTCTTTAATGCATTATATTTTTCTCCAGTAATAGATACTTAAACATTTTAATTTGACCCTATCATAATTTATAAAGTGCTTTTAAATCATTATATCTTCTTTTTTTGGGGGGGGAGGGGCATCTCTGCTCTCCGGTGGTGGGAGTAGGAGGCCCAGCCCCACTGCTGGAATTGAACCTCCATCCCAGTGGCCCGCAGTCCCACGCACAGCCACTACGCCACTGGGGCTCAGCCCCTAAATTATTATATCTTAATGATTTTTACTTGTGTGTTTAAAATACCCTTAGATGTGAGTTGGAACACTCAAGAATTTATCTTCAATGACCTTAGAGCTATAAGGAACTTTGAATCCTGCCCTCATTTTATCCTAACAATAGCTCAGCATGAAATATACATTTGTTGAATTTTATACTGGCGCATTTTATCTTCCTCTCATAATTCTTCTGCAGCAGGGGGGAATACTTATTCTAAGCTTGTGCTACCTACCTACACTTTTTAAAAATCTATATTTTATTTTTAATTATTTTATTCATTTTCTTTTAGAATGAGGATAATCCATTATTTTAACTACACAAGATGACATTTAGTATCCTTTGACTGTTTTATAACAAATAAAATAATTTACAGCTAAATATTGTGAAGTTTCATTGTTTTGGAAACACAGTCAACCCATCTCTTGTCATTAAGAAGGTTTCATTTCAAACTTACATTGGATTTACCAGTAACAACCTCCTTCTCTTTGTTGGCTTAGGTCTTTGACTATGATTTTGGACTACAGGATGACTTCATGGGCTCAGCCTTTCTGGACCTCACACAGTTGGAGTTAAAAAGGTAATGGTGACCTGTTGATGAAATCATGCTGCTCCTTGCTCCACTGATCTGATTCTGGCAGAAGCTCTGCCATGTACTGGTTCCTAGCCTTTCTGCTAGAAGAGTTTTTGAAGTACCACTTTCTCAAATAGGCTCTAGGAAGAACGCATCTGCTCTGCCAAGCTCACTTGGCAACTGTGATCCCACTGAGAAGTTCAAGGACACCTGCTCTGTCTCTCAGCACTGTAGAGATAAAAGATGCCTTCTCAATGTGACTTTGCCCCTGTGATTTTATGGTTATTGTTAGACGCTATTAAGGACATGTTGTAGTGAGGCATAATGAAGATTGTGCACTTTAATTGGATTGATTAATTTTAGAACTAGAATATTATATAAGGAATAAAGCTTGAACAGTTCACCTCAAACCCAAGAACTCGTCTCAAGGAGCTGAAGGAGATTCTAGTTTTCCTACCACCTGTCAGACTAGGTTGCTAAGGATTGCTTATAAAAGGAAAGCATATTAATTGCATTTGCTCAGTCATAATAGTGTATCATTGCTTCAACAGTTGTAATGGTCTATTATTGCTAATAGTCATTATTTCTTGCATCTAATTATTTCAAAATGAATTTCAACATCAGCATTAAGAATCAACCATTAGTAGTGCAGAAAGGACAGAAAAGAGTTAAATAGAAGGCCAAGCAGTCCTAGAAGGAATTATGCAGAAAATGATACCATCTTTGATGGTTTTTGTTGGTCATATTAGGTGACAGAGATGATAAAGGCAGAAGGACAGGCCAGATAACTATATTTTGTAAGCTTGGGTGGTAGGGAAATATTAAGAGTAGAATCTTAAGTTTTGTAATCAGCTAATCAACATAATGGCAGTGAGAACTTCAAGCCAAAGTGGCAGCTTGTTGGTGGAAATATTTCCCTCTGGCTGAAGAAGAGACTATCCTTTATACACTCCCTGCAGGTCCTCCTTACCAGCCTGAAGGAAGGATAGAAGTTAGGAGGTCGTCACCTACCAACAGATGAAGGAAGTGCCCTGGTACACTGTACCGGATGCACAATCACCAAACCTGAGCTCAAGCTAGAACAGAGAGTGCTGTTCTGAATTGGTCACACGTATCTTCTCTGTGACTTTCTCATAAAGACATATAAATTGCTTAACGTAATCACAGAACAAAAATTTCTCTTCTTCCCTATTAGAGGTAGAACAATAATGAAAAATTACTCTAACTGGAAAGAGTGTAGGATAATGAAGAAATTTAACAATTTGCTGTTTCTTTTGCCACATGACTTATTTGTATGTACTTAGCCACTCTAATTCAAACCAAGAACAAAATTACCACTTTTTAAATGTCACATTAAATTTATGCATGTAGTTGGTACTATCTAGGTATAAACAGATGTATACTATTGGTAGTTTTATAAATACGTGTGATATGTTACTAATGCATTGAAGTATAATATAATTTGGGATATCTCTTTTTTAATCACAGATTAATCACAGATGTTTTTGAGTCATTTCCATTTAATTCTTATAAATATATAATTAAAGTTTTCTATTAATTTATAGGTAATCATTATAGGACAATGAACCAAATGGAATTGTTGCCCCACACATACATGCTCTTGTTCGGTTCGGAGAGGGTCGGTGAACCCCCCTTAGGCGCATGAACCCACCTTACAACTACTTGAGATGCAAAAGTGGCAAAAGGAGTTTATTAACTAACTCGAGTGAGGGCTTGTTACGCTTTGCCAGACAAGAACAACTCCGTGACTTGTGAGTTAAAGAGCAAGTTTATTCAAGAGAAAGATAGAGAAAAACAAAGTAGGAAAAAGAAGAAAGACCTGCACAGGTTGAGAGAGACCAAGTCTCATGCAGGGACCAGCCCCAGAGAGAGGCAAGAGGAGGCGGCCCCAACAGCTTACAAGCTCCGGTTTATATTGGGCTGAATAAACAAAAATTATCTTGGTAGCTATGCAAGCAAGCTGCGTTACAGAAGCAGACCTCTGCAATTAGCCTCAACACGAAGGCTATCCCGGGAACAAAGCGGATGGGGCCTTTTGACACTTTAGAGATTAGGCTGAGACAGTCAAAAGTGGACAACGACTAGAGCTCAGAAACCTCCCAGTGCTACTACAGGTATGGGTTTGAGACACTCAAGGTCAGACAGGTACTGGAACTCAGAAACCCCCCAGTGCTACTACAGGTATGGGTTTGAGACACTCAAGGTCAGACAGGTACTGGAACTCAGAAACATCCTAGTTCTAAAATGCTTCTTGTGTAGCTAATAATTTAGCCTTCTCCAACACTCTATAATGTCTATAATATATGCAGATTTTTGCTAAAAATTAAAAGAACAAAGAATTTTTATTGCTAATAAGTCAATGCTTATTTATAACTGAATTCATATCACAGCAATTGGCATTATAGCTACCATAGTTTATGTAGACTATCAAGGTGACAATGTATATTATCAGTTGAAACTCACAACTTCAGAAACTAGTTCATGTTTTTCATTGTGCCATTTCTTAATTCAGTAAATTAAGCATAGTGTGGAAGAGATTTCTGGTATCATATAGTTTTAGCACTAAAAAAAAAAAAGTCTCAATCTGGTTGTTTAAGAAAACCCCTTGGAGAACATCATAAACAAGTAGCTTTCTAAACCCCATCTTGGTTCTACAAATCGGAGTCTGCAGGGATGGAATTCCTGTGGAGGCTCTTTTAAAAGGTTACCAGTTGGTTCTGATATGCAGCAAGGGTTGTGAACGTGTTCCTTGTATCGAATATCTTCCAGTCACCCTCACTCAGCCAGGACCTCTAAGCATCAGGAAGCCAAGGATCTTACTTTGGTTTGGACCCAGAACCCGGTGCAGTGTTATCCAAGTCTTCAACATGGGATCAGTTCATATTTTGTGAAATAAGTGAGGAACAAGGAAGAACATATTCCTGTTTACCAATGTTTCAAAAGTATTTTGTGTGGTGGATGCTGAATATTCCATAATTTCATAAATTATGATGCATAGTAACTCTTATTTTTTCAAAATTAATTGAAGTAGGCAAGCAAGTTATTATGTACTCAATGTCAGAGTAGGTGCATTTTGCACATTTTCCTGAAACTGACTGTGGGTGATATAAATAATTCATAATCTCTCCTCCAGAGATTATTACCTAATTCCCAACCTGTATTTCTCACCTCTTACAAGTACTGATTTCCTTGTCTTCCATTCTAAAATTCATCTAAGCATAGTTTTAAACAAAATGTGGGGTGGGGGAAGTGGTGGGGAGAAGGGGTAGAAGAAGAAAGAAAAGAAATAGATGTATTATTATAAATATTGAGTATAATGTTAATTAATTATATAACATTATCCAAAATACTTTCAAATAGATCAAACAAATTACATATTTTATCTTAAATTTTCATTTTCCTCTCTTAACAACACATATATATGCATCTAAAGAAAAGCTCAAAGAACCAGTATTTTGGCAGTGATCAGCAAATGACTATGGACTCAAATTTACAGAAACTAGGTACTATTGAAGCTTTTAAAAAGCTGTTGTAGTTTCGTGACCATTGTGACAACTTTCCAGAAGCCCATGGAGATCAGAAACTTGCCTGTTCATTCATGTATAACCAGTTGGCCCAAAGTCTCCTGAATAACATAACAAATTAATAGTATTTTTGTAGCAATGAAAATTGTGTCAGTGCTGAGCCCTGGTTGCTTAGTGGTTGTTTGCAGGACTGCGGCCCACAGGACTGACAGTTCAATTCCAGAAGCAGCTCTCCAGGAGCAAGGCTGGGCTTGCTATTCCACCAGGCCAGTGATGTCACACACACACACACACACACACACACAGCCCCCAATAAAATGATTTGCTGAGCCCCAGTGGCATAGTGGTTGGGTGCGGGACTGCTGCCCACTGGCTGGGTGGTTCAAATCCAGCAGCAGCTCTCCAGGAGCAAGGCTGGGTCTTCCACTCCCACCAGAGGGCAGTGATGCCTCCCCCCAAAAAGAAAAAAAAATAAAAAATATATTTGTCTGAGCTCTGGTGTCTAAGCGCTTGAGTGTGGGACTGCAGCCCGTGGGTTTGGCAGTTCAAATCCAGTGGCGGCTCTCAGGAGCAGCGCTGGGTAGCTCCCACGACCACCAGAGGGCAGTGATGCCAAAAAAAAAAAAAAAAGAAAATTGTGCCAGGAAAATAAAGGAAGACAGTCTAAAATAAATCGTATTTATGTGAACATACATCAGCAATTTATATGAATATAAGTACAACTATATTGCTATTCAGGTTCTCAGTTAGACATAAACAGATTTATTTCAAAAATCTACATTTCAACATGTCTGTGCATTCAGTGGATGGTTGTAGACTTCTTTCAGTAATACCCTTGTTGGACAGGTTCTTCAAAAATAAAAGATACTAAAAAGAAAAAAGAAAGTGTTACAAAGTGATTGGTTAGCTCCTAGAGCTGATTTTTTCATCAGTTTTTCAAGCAAGATCCAAACTAACGAAGATGATTTCTTGGAATGAATTGTAACTGGAGATTTATCAAGACAATCTATCCAGTAAGATCCAATCAAGCTCCATGTCTTGTAGGAGATCTGCTAGGCAGTTGCAATTTCATAGTTAGTGTTTGTAAGGATGTTCAGGGGGAAGCCTTGAGAGATTTTCCCCAAGGACACAGAATGATAACAGGAGGTTCTTTGGAAAAAGCTTTAAGGAAATAGAGAACTGCATTGGTGAAAAAGAGGCCAGGACAAGTTGCAGCTGGAGTTTTGTTGCTATTGTTTTCCTATCCCAATATGCCTGCTCAATTTTCCAGGGTAGGGAGGACTCTCCTATGATAATTTCCTTAGGAAACTTTATTACATCCACCCAGCAGTCTTGATTTTTCCTATCAGATTTCTTTGTGTTCCCCAAGCTCAGAGATCATTTAAAAGGAACAATCTGAGCCCTTCCCTAGTGCCCAAACTAGTCTTCTGGCATGGTATAAAGGAGAACAGAATGCTTCCAGCACCAGCTGGAGGGATTAGCAAAACCACCTTCAGTGTTTAGAACTAGTTGGAGGCTATGTGAGAAAAAAAAAAGGTAAAATTGAAAAAAAACATCCCTAGCCTCACATTTTGATATATTTTTTGTTTAATAAAAGTTCTTTGATTTTAGAAATGCTTTCTTTGTCTTCATATGTAGCATAAATATATAAGCATGGGGCTGAGCCCCGGTGGCATAGTGGTTGTGCACGGGGCTACAGCCCACTGGGATGGAGGTTCAATTCCAGCTCCACAGGAGCAAAGGCTGGGCCTCCTACTCTCACCACCAGAGGGCAGTGATGCCCCAAAAAACAAACAAACAAGTATATAAGCAGGAAATACAGATTTCATCTTTTCACTGAATAACTGTTCAAAATCAAAATGTCTTTATATCACAGGCCAATGGATGTGACCCTAACTCTGAAAGATCCCCATTATCCCGACCATGACCTTGGAATCATTCTGCTCTCCATTGTTCTGACCCCCAATGAAGGAGAAACCAGAGATGTGGTAAGTCTCCTCAGAGCCTAGCAGAGACTCTCCTTGCTCTCCACAAGGAAAGGCTGTGAGCCCTCTTGGACCTAGTGGGGACAGCAAAGAAAAGCTGCACATGAACATCTGGCCATGACCTTTGTCTCTGTGAGTATCTGGGATATTGCTCGTCACACTTATGGCACCTGTTGAAATCCAATCCCCCGTTTCTTACTCCAGGTCAGAACCTCTTGTGGTCACTAAGGGCCATGTTTGCCTCTTTGGCAATGTTGTTCACATTTAGATGTGTTACATCCTAGGCAAATATCAGTATTCACTTGGGGTATACATTTCTTAGTGAGTTGACCAGCTGGAATTCCATAAGGAGGTGCCCAGACCCTTCAATGTTGATTATATTCTCCGGTGCATCATAATCCAGGAAATCAGATGAAGTTATAACAGAGTTTCTGCTTTTTGATACGTGTTTGCTGAATGATGGGTGAATTCTCTGCATCTTGTTGGCCTTCCATATTGGTATGGCCGATTTTCCTTAACTGGCATCCATGCACACCGTGCTGTGAGGGGAAACTGACAAGGGATATGGTGGGGGCAACTGTTCCAGCACTGTGGAAGTGGTGTGGAAAATAGCAGCTTCAACCTATGTCAGTGTGCTTGCCAATGCACTTACGTCGCTGCTTTCCAGAGATAATGTGTTAGACTCATTGCATGTTCATGTACCTGGGAGCTACTCTGACCTGATCAAATTCCAACATATTTCAGTAGTTGACTTTTTTTTTTAGGTTTGTTCAAGAGGATCTCAGCATTGTGTATATTGCTGTCTTAGAGTAAAGCAGGATTAAAATAGCTACATAGTATCTGTTGGAAAGATATGACTGGTATTTTTTCCTAGAAGATAGATAAAATTATAGCGTGGCAAAATCAAGTTTTTGAAGTGTTTTAAAGTGACTGAAAAATTCACCTTTTTTCTGCAAGTATTTTTTTCCATCTTTACAAATATTACACAATGGTTGGTATATATATAATGCCATGTATATAGATAATTTAAACGATTCTATATTTGCTAAGCATAATTGAAGGAGCCCGGCTTCACCAGTGGTGAAGACATATATCTCTCTTCCAGCAAGTCTTTCCCAGTCAGACTCAGTATGAGATTATAGCATGATGAAATTTCCTATGTGGGCTGATGCACAGTACATGGGCACTCATGAAAAAAATACAGAGCACATTTAGAAAGGGAAATTATTCATGGAATCTTATCATTTTAGAAGTTTGCCCTTCAGAAGACATAATTTTGCCCAGCGTATGCCAACAAGTATATCTTCGCTGGCTAATTCATATAAAGGAATAAGTTATGAATGTTCAGTTTTTACTTCAAAATAGCTAGAAATCCATCAACATCTACTATAAGTCGGACTTTGTACTAGACACTTTAGTTATACTAGAACTCAGATCCTGTAGCCAAAAAGTTAGAAATAGACTGTTATGAAAGTGGAATGAACTAGAGGTACAGCTTTGTAAGTACAAAAAAGTAGAAGTGTTTGTTCTTGCCAGAGGGCACAGAGTAAAGAGGCAAGACACCTCTGAAAAAATAAAGATCAGAAACATGGGTAGGAGATAATACACGGAAGTCAGGAAAGGAAGTATTTCAAGCAGAAGGAGCAGTACATACAAAGATCCCGTGATAAGAAAAATTATTTGTATTCCAAGTACAGGAGTTAAGAGAAGGCGAGGAGCGAGGCGTATAATGGCACTGCAATGGAAGGGAGCAGCCCAGACTATGGTGTGTTTTCATTGTAGCATTTTCTCAAAGAGCAATGAAGAGGCATTGAAAGGCCTGCCGACAGGAAGTAGCATAAGCATATTTACCTTTTAAAAACATTTTTGTGTCAACATTGCAAAAAAAAATTAAAGCCGTAAAATGAATGCTTAGAGATCATTTAGGAGGTGATTTCAGAAATCCAGGTCAAAGATGGCAGAGCCTTTAATTAGGGCTCTCAGAGGTAAAATCAATAAAATATAAAATATTATTCTTGCCTGGGGGTTTTCCTGTATGTTAATAAAGGCCCACTTTCCTAAGTCAAACTATATAGATCCTGTGAGGCCTTGTGTGTCCCAAATTTGCAATATTATTAGAGGCTGAAATGAACAGTTACTTGGTGGTTTGATTATCAATAGTCTGCTGAGTTCCTACATCAAAGGGTTATTTATTAAGTACTCTAAAATAAAACTAAGGGTTTTAGGGAGCAAGTTATCATCAAGAGATCTTATGATAAAACTGTTAAATTGTTCGAAATTATATGCCAGCATGGAGTTCTGGTGATGTAATGAATTATGCATTGGACTGTGAACCATAAGGTCTGTAGTTCAAAACCACCAGCCACCTCCAAGAGAACAATGATGCTGCCTCCCCTCCAGAGTTTCTGTCTTTGGAACCCACTTGGGCAGGTCTAGCCTCTCCTACAGGGTCACTGTGACGCAGCATCAGCTCATGGCAGTGAGTTTGCTTTGGGTACATGTCAGCTGAGGCAATATTGCTTTATTTTCCCAAACCAGTCTTTCTTTCTAAAATCCTTCCATCTCCATGGCAATCCAAACTAATTTTTAAGCACAATCTCTTTTTTAATTGAGGAAGGATTATTTTTAAAATATTATGTGCTTGCGAGCTGCTCATTAGTTGGTTATCAAACAAATAAGAATGATGATCTATGGGATTCCATTACACAGTTACACATCAAAAGCTAGCTTTAGTCATATTCCCTTTTTTTTTCTCTTCATTGTCTGTCCTTCCACACCAACCTTAAGACAAATAGTCTCCCTCAAAATCCTTATGCCATTTCCTTGATTCCAATCCATTTGTCGCAGTTTTTTGGGAAGCAATCTATTACTGCCGTGGAATATTCATCCACTGTCTGCGGCATGTCCTCCCCTCTCAGAGTTCAAGGGAACACTGGACTTCATCCCTCTGGGTTGTCAGAACAGTGAGGGCTTCTTCCCCTGATGAGTTATTGACTCCCACCTAGCATCTCTCTTCCTGACCAAAGAAGCAAACTGTTTAGCCAGGACTCAGAAGAGATGTGATGGTTGAAGCTGTTCCAAGGCTTGTCTTTGACTAGTGAATTTCCACACATTTCTCTCTTGACAGTGGGCACACCCGAGGAAAAAGAGAGAAGTCTGATCAGTCTGATGATTTTTAGGTAATACAGACAGTAGAGTAATAAACTGGGTCAAAAGGAGGAAGAAAAAGGCTAGAAGATCCCTCTCACATGATAGTAAATTCTTTTGAGAATCAGTATGGTACCTAGCTAGTCTGATGTCCTAGATTTAATTCAGAGTTCCTAGGTGTATGTTTTAAATTATGAAAATTCCAAACATGTATATGTATATAATGATTCTATGGCTAGCTCATTAGCTTCTCTAAAACTATTTCTCATACTAATTATTAGATTTTGTGATCGCAAACTGAATCACTTGTAGGTCATTTGTAGGTATCTGTTTTGTTTTGTTTTTTTAAGTTCATCTGCCAAACTTTGCATTAGCTTCTACAACTTTAATTTTTCTTCTTTTCAGCATATTTTCTTTTATTTAGAATCTCTCACAGCTACAAACTCCTCCATAGTGCACCTTCCCTCAAGTCTAAGGTTTCTTCAATGTCATTTATTCCACTTAAAATATACCTAGACTCCCATTTATTTCCTATGAAACCTGAAAAAAGTATTATGTCAGGACCTTTGCCTCTCAGTGGCTCTCCTCTAACAGCTCTTCTCCAAACCGGGTCCAGTGGTTGCTCAATGAGTTTAGACACATCCACCGCAAGGGTTTAAAGAGATGCTTCCAAGAGCCAAGAGAAGGTACTTTGGTTTTTTATTCTTACTTCAGTATTCAAATCTCCAAAGTAGAATAACCCTCTTTTTTTTTGGGGGGGGGGGGTTGGCATCACTGCCCTCAGGTGGTGGGAGTAGGAGGTCCAGCCTTTGCTCCGTGGAGCTGGAATTGAACCTCCATCCCAGTGGGCCGCAGTCCCGCGCACAACCACTGCGCCACCGGGGCTCAGCCCGAATAACCCTTTTAAAAAGAATTATTTCACGTTTTCTAGTTCATTTCCTGATCTTCAGTTCTTAGCATTGTATGCTAAGGATCTGCTTAAATCCAGGTTGTGTTGCTCTGTTGTACTTTCCTTGGGATGGCATGGTATTACAGACCCAAATCACTGAATTGTCTTCACTTTGTAGCATTCTCTTGTGTTGGCTAAATAGGTTTCTCTGGTCTATAGATGACATTTCTTCATTAAAAATCTTCAAAGATCCAAAATATTACCAAATTAGAACTTCAAGAAACTATCTGAAATGGTTAACCTTCTACCACAGTTAAAATGGCTTGCTGAATTTTCACCAATTATCCCCTCTGGACCAAATTATATTTAGAGAAATTGAAACTCACAATGGGGCACACTATACATCAATTGTTTGTGCTTTGCATTCCCATTTAATTTGTTCAAAATGCTGTATCAGAGAGGAAGAGGACAGTTTTGCATGCACCCTCACAGAGAAGAGTTAGAAGAGGAGCTCTGTTCTTTTTGGTTATTACACAGATGAGATTTAAGCTTTGGGGATTTAAATCTGTAGTCAAACACCACGTGTTTATGCCTGTGTTTATATAAAACTTTGTTAAATATTTTATGTGTATTAAAATGGGGACTGTAAAGGAAGAGTTTGAAAGCTTTTAAACAATAAAGTCCCTAACAATGAAATAGGAAAGGAACATTAACATTTAAAAAAGGCCATGAAAAGAAGGAAGAAATAAATGACTAGAAATACAGAATACTTTGCATCACAAAGTGCAAGGATTTCTAAATCAGTTATCTTGTGAGTTTGTATGTGCTCTTAATACTGATAATTTGTTCCATGAATAATGCAACTAGGTTGATTTCTCCTTGTGTTGGAGTGCCAGCTTGGAATATCAGTAAAACTGAAGCAAAAGTTGTAAGAAAATCTATCAGCTTGCTGAATGTACTGAAAAGCTTCTAAAACATAAAGTGTCTAATTACAGCAATTTAAGAACTTGAGTATGAGAAACAGCAAAAGTGTTTTTGAGTTGGTTACATTCAAATATTCTCCATTAAATTTATGATTGAGTCTTTAAAGTTAGATCCCATATTTGTACATATATATGTATGTATGTGTGTATTCAGCATTGTGTGTATAGGAAACCAGAATTTTCATGGGGTGGGGGGCATGCTTGGTGATTTGCATGGCACCAGTGTCACATCTGTTTTGAGTGCATGTCTTGCTTACGACCTGTAAAGGTGTGCGGTGTTTACACTGTGTGCCCTATATCTGGCATTTTTTGTTTGATAGTGTGGTTGAGTTCTTTCTGGCTCTTTTCCTAGCAGAGTTCAATCCACAGTTTTCTTCACTGGAGAATTTGTGAGATAAAAGTGAGTTAATTTGTGTTACACATGCTCGTAGATAACATACCTACATACTGCTTGGCTAAAGCTTTTTTTGAAAAGGAGAAGATTATGAAACATATGAATTGGCTCTGGTTGGCTGGTAATACACTTTTAAAATCCATGTTTCTCATGGTGGTTTATTTCCCATCATTTTCAAAATAATTCCAGATTTTTCAAAAGATAGCCAACATTTGGGGAAATATCCACTTATGAATAATTGACTAAATATTTTCTAAGACGTATGTACTATCATCTCTGGTCCATCTGTGGTTTTGAAAAAAATATTTATAGTAGTTCTAAAACTGCCAAGAGAAAACATCGCTAAAATAAAGGAAAAGCAAAAACTGGATTGAGATGATGAAATTTTCAAAATAACGAATCACTTTGTAGTTCATCGAATACAGATTCTATTTATAGGCTACTTATTCTCTTTATTTGTTTTGACATGAGAATTTGCATTATGCTTAATGATATTTGATAAGAACACTTTCTAAAATTAAATTCATATGTTTCTCAACTGAACTTAAGGTCATAGAGCAAAATCAAACTTATTTTTCTAGAATAAAGCACACTTTCTATCTTTAACATTCCCCAAACAATCTTTCTTCCCTGCCATGTCCCACAGATAACAAAGCTAACCTATTAATTTCAGATATTTCTTTTTTTATTTTTAACTTCTCTATGGTTTTCTGTTTAGTGAATTTACCTTTACCCAACTCTCAAAAAATAAAAGAGGCTTGAGAGTGGGACATTCACACCCATGGCTTAGCTTGTTGGTAGACATGTTGTTGTAAATATGAAGGCCATTTGGTAAGTCACTAGATCCCAAAACACTCGATGCCACTGAGAGAACACTCTGAATATGGTATCAGAGAAAGGTAGAATTGGACTCCACAAAGGACCCAAATCGATTATATTAATGCATAGGGAGATCTCTTTGTTTTTATCAGTTTCCCATTTGGAAAAAAAATGATATTATTCATCCTGTTTATAAACTAACATGAGGACACAGAAAAAATATCAACTCAGTAGTCTGTTTCCTTTTCCTAGAGAATATTAATGATATGTAGTGAAATTAGAACACAGGCTCTGGGTCAGGAGTCTGGGGGCATGGGTGTGGCACAGCAGGGGTAATGAGAACCAAGGGACAATCTCCCAAGGTGTGCGTCCTCCTGCACAGTTTCAAGAGGAATAGACATTGATGACTGGGATGTGTCTGCAGATATGTCCTCAACCTTTGTCCAGCTGTCTTGTGTGGCTCCTTGTCAGGCACCCCATTGGACTTGTGCCTGGAAGCAAGTACTTCCTTCTGTCTGTTGACCTTCCCCTCCCCCATGTTACAATGCCTCTGTCTCTACTGTGCTCGAGAAACGATGTCAGGCCCTACCATCTTACTCAACTTGTTTAGTGTTTCCCTTTTCAAGGGAACACTTCAAGGACACTTACCAAACCTGCCAACCCTTAGATATAACTTTGACATCAAATTGATTTCCATTCATAGTGACCCTAGAACAGAGTAGACCTGCCCCTTGGAGCTTCTGAAACTTACCTTTAAGGAAGTATATAGCTTCACCTTTCTCCTGTTGAATGGCTGATGGTATATAACTGTTGAGAGGACCATTAGCAGCTCAACACATAGCCTGTCGTACCATCATGGCTCCATTAACCAACAGAACTCCTGAATTATGTAATTGTGTAGTGTTTCCATAAGGATCTACTATTTCTAAAGTTCTGGAGACCCCTTTCCTCATATAATATTTATTACAGACTGCAATTTTATATTACAAAGATGGCAAATGTTAGCCGATGACGGTAAATGACCATGAGTTGCGAGGTCCCCTCCCCGGCTCCACTTTTTCCTATAATTTATTTATTTTGGTTCAACTTGATTAGGCTCAAAATATTATTTCTAGGAATTACAGGTCTTTGTTCACTCAAACTCGACTTTCTGAGGGAGTAGAGCATGTATTAACTGACTCTTAAACTGCTTATAAAAATTACTAACCACAAAATTATTTACCTTCCCAATGTCTTTTGATTTTGACGGTGGGCATGGTGGTTATCCTGGTAGTGGCAGTGGTGGTGGTGGTGGTGGTGGTGATGATGATGATGATGATGATCGTGATGGCAATGACTTACATGACATCCATAATAGCATGTATGCTATGTCTACTCCATATCCATCTCCACATTCCCAGTGATGGTTTTTATTCCTTCAAAATGAATTGGACAACAATACTTAGAAAACAAAAAATACTTACCATAATAATATTTTAAAAGAACATCTTTCACTCTTTTGGCCAATTTGAAAAAACAAAGAAACAATCATGGGATTATTATCATCTTTTTAGATCTATTATTTTTGTAATGTTTGGGTCAATATTTAATGCTGAGCTAATACAGTAGATAACAGATAGATAGATAGATAGATAGATAGACAGATAGATAGATAGAAAATATACCCTATGAGATTGCTATCTACAGAAAAGATCAATGTAATCACACTTCTCATAATTTTATGACTTCTCATTCCCCACCATAGAATTTTAATATAATTTTGTTCTCTTGGTTTAGGTCAAAGGTTGGCTTCTATATGACTTAGCCTTATATTGAAATCCTTTTATCTTTGTATTTATGTAATCCAGGATTTGCTTCTTTGATGGTCTTGCTTCCAAGTAGATTATGCTGAGGCAGATGTAGAATGCACTAGTGCCCTTCTAGATACAAAAGCATGACAAGCCTTATGATAATCTATATTTTACTCTAAATATCCCCTAATTCCTACTTGGCCTGCCTTAAAGATAATAGTAAAGATCAGACAGAATGTAGAGACTACTCAGAAAGGTTAATTCTTTGGCATTCAATTAAAATATATTTTTAAAATAAGGTATGAAATTATACCCTTGAGTTTTTTATTATTCATTTTCTTTATGCAAGAAGCTGATGATCTTGGGCACCAACTATAAGTGGCCCTTCCTTTAATTAAAACGTTTAGTCATGAATACTTCTTCCTGTGACATAAGCACAGTGAAGTGGAAAGATATGTTTTGACTTAACATTATGTAAATAAGACCTACTATTAACCATAACAATATGCATCACTTTTTTTCCATTAAAGTATTTGTAGTCCCTAATTTAGCTAAAAGTTACTTACAAGCAGAAGCAATTTGAGGTTACCACCAAAGCAACAAACTTTGAATGTGTTTGGGGGAAAAAAGAAGAGAGAGATTAGTATATGCCTGTTAAAATCAGTTATACCCTCTAACCGCTCTCCCACTCCCCACCCACCACAAAGAACTATTGCAGATCATGAAAATTAGTGTGTTTTTCCTAATCAATAATTAAGATATTTTGACCCTTCTGTATCAAATACATTGTCCCATTTCTTTGTACAATCAAGTAAATGAAATGAACTCTCACCAGAAAGACTGCTTGGATATTAAAGGTGCTTCCAGTTGTGTGTACGTATTTTTTGAAAAGAATTGTTGTCTTGTACAGTTGTTGCTGGAAATGGTTTGCTGATATGTGTTAAGTTTCCTCTAGAACACAATTGGCTACCCGATTCTTTGTCTGAGTGAAAAGATAATTAAAATGCTTTATTTCATTTACAGACAATGCTAATGAGGAAGAGTTGGAAAAGATCAAGTAAGGTAAAACTTTTCTTGTTGAGAACTGTCAGCTGCTTTCCCAAATCTTGCTCATACTTCTTCAAACTATACCATAGGATGTCATCACTATTCAGATATTATTTTTACCATGAGCTTGAAGGGCACCATCGATGCTTTTGAGGTAAATCAAAATTGCACTGATCAGTAGCACCAAAATCATCCTCTTGCTAATCTCTTGTCATTTCTCAACATCATTATCCGCATCTGATCTCTGTTCCATGTGCAACAGGGTCTAGAAAATCCCTTTGCCCCAGGGTAGGAATAAAATAATGATATCAGGTCAGAGACACTCTTAACAGGAGAAAGATCCACACAATTTAATGTTTTTATTCACTGAAATATGTTAGGCTCTCTAAGTCAACCTTCCTATATGACTACATCTTTGGAGCACATAATGAGAACACGTTTCCATTACTACCTCTTCTCACTCCAATAAAGAAGTAATTCTGGAGTGAGATGTGTTTATGACTGCTAGGATTTACTCAATCCTGGCCATTCCTGTTTCATGTACTATATCGGATATATAAGTTCAGCTGTTACTTTGTGCAGTGGCTGCACCACTGTTTGAACCACGCCATTATCAAGATGAAGTTGAACCTTTATGAGAATAATCCTTGCAACAAATCTAAGGCATTTTGTTTTTGTTGTTGTTAAAATCTTGCTTGTTCAAAATTTTAGTTAGAAAATCATGATCACTCTTGAATGATGAGTCTTTTTTTAGACCCTGGTACATGGCAATCTTTTCCACTCTTATTGAATCATACTATTATTTAAGTTTTCTTTAATTATGCCATTTTTATTATTGTGAATTAAGAAGCTTAGATAAACAGATGTCTCCACATTGTTATTGTTTTAAAAAGTATTTCTTATGATATTTTTATTCTACAATTCTTACAGAATTAATGATTAAAAGGTAATTTAGTTCACAGTAAGGTTAAGATAACTTTAAAAATTACTTTCAGCACTTTTGTCAATGAAGACCTTTCATTGAATATTTATAACTTAGGGTGCACACTACTTTTTACTGGTTAAATGAAGTATAACGAAGTTTTTTTAAATGTGTCTACTATTTCTTTTTAGTTATCTTTTCACTGTACTTGTACATTTAAGTGAGTGAATTAAAATTGCATATAATTTTTTTAATTCATGGAATTCAACCTTCCCCAATTTTGTATCTATATTATAATATACTCATATAAAAATAAAATCCAATAATATGTAGCAATATTTTTCTTTCAGGTATAATTAAGTTGCAATGCTAAAATAGGTCTGCCTAATATTTAGCATTACTAGCAAAAGAATAAATAGAATATTTCTTTAAAATATTTAATTCATAATGAAACTTAATTATAATGGTGAACTAAATAGAAATAAATCTCATCTTTTCAGTTGGTCTACCAAAAGCTTACCTGCATAATCAACATCTATTCCTCACTTTTTTGTATCTCAAATTCTTAGGGCTTCTACTAATTTTTCACAAACCATTTGCATATTAAAGCTGATATATTTTTCCAGCTCTATAATGAAAATGCAGGATTCTGTTTCTAACTCAGCACTCATGTGAGCACTAGGAAGATTATTTTTAGTGTGTGCTATAATACAGTTTTTTTTTAGCCTAGAAGAATTCTCCACTTTATAAAATGGAATGGCAATAATGAATACTCAGTGAAGTAAAATCAACTTCCTCTTTTGTTTTTCCGTAAGAACATATGACCAGCTGCAAATTCACACAATAGTCACTGTTCCTAAACCATGCATTACTTGTTGTAAGAGCAGCAAAGTTCAGAAATCTCCATGAAGGCTTACATCTACATGACAAGTGAGAGATCTTAGAAGAAGAGAAGCTGGGTGGCCATGCGGGTGGGCTCCCTTTCTCAGTGCCACCTTCAAAGGAAGTGCCCTTTTCGAGAACAAGGAAACCGTGGAGAAAGATAGGTTTCTGGACATATAGCTGACCATATACTTTCTAATTGGGTACGGAGGCTACTTCTAATGAGGTGATATCTTTATAGTTTAATATATAGTCAAAGTGAAGATTGTTTCTATCAACAATGTATAGATTATCAAATTGACTACACAGATGGTCAAATGGAAGGCCTTCTATCAGGCCTACTTATCCACACATGCTCTACAGTCTAGAAAAAAATGAGCAAAAATGGAGTGAGAGACTTTAGAACTAGTCATTCTCTCGTAGGTAAGGAGTGGATAATCAGTTTGTCACAGGTAAATCTACTATAATGAATGTACACAATCAGTAATGGGGCACACTCTCCCAAAATGGCAGTGCTGACATGCTCACGGATCTCAGATCATGCTCCTTTGAAATGTTCTGTAAACGATGGGAAGTGAAAGAGATCTTAAGATGTAGGAGTGGGCTTGTAAGGTGAATAATGTAAGGATTCCCATGAAATTCTGACAGAGTTGCTCTGTGACCTTGGTATATTGTCAAGGTGGCGGGGTGGAAATCCTCAGTGCAATTTTCAATATTCCTAGCTTTTTCTCGCCAATGCAATTTTCCATTTCCTTAAAACTTCTTCAAAATAAGAGTGAACATCTTATCTCTTTCAAGAAAATCTAACAGTTTGTCCCCTCAGGAATTCCCAGAAATCTCTGCCATAATTTTCGAACTGACCTCTCTATCTTAAATTCAACTGGCCCAGATGAGCCCTTAAAAATTTTTTTTTGGTGGGGTATCTTTTTTGAAAGCACCCAAGAATCAGACAGGAATATTACCAAGAGGAATGTCGACAACTACCTGCTGATCATAGTGACATACTCAAATACATTTCATTTTCAATAACTCTATCCCTGTTTGAACTGAAACCTTAGTAGCAATGCCTTTTGGCTTGTCTGGTTATTATTTTATATTATATATGTGTATATGTAGTATACACGTATAGTATATATAATTAGAAATATAATTAAAGGTAGGCATATATTACTATATATAGGATAGATATAAGAAAGAAATTCGGGGCTGAGCCCCGGTGGCATAAGTGGTTGAGTGCAGAACTGCACCCCGCAGGCTTGGCGGTTCAAATCCAGTGGCGGCTGGGTAGCGCCCATGACCACCAGAGGCAGTGATGCCCACAAAAAAAAAAAGAAAGAAAGAAAGAAAGAAATTCCTGGATAATGTGAATGTACTGTTGCATGACATCTAGTCACAGGAAGAAAGTTAATTGATTTTTCATTCTAGCAAATGATCATGGCATTATCCTTCTGCAAAATGTGTACTTTATTGTGAGAAAACATTTAAAATGCCAAAGGTAGTGGAATTTCTGGGGTGGAAATTTGTTGCCAAAGATATAGCTGTAGATTTACTTTCGAGAAAGTGAAAGAAGACTATCGCTACTTATCATGTGCTCTCTCTTTACTCAGTGTTCAGTGTCGACTAGTTTGAATATGAATACATGTCCCCACTATATCCCTAAGTCTTACAAAAATTAAAGTCTTCAAAAGCTTTAGACTTTGAGGCAAAGGCCTAACTCTTGTCACATTTTCTCTCTAGACTTTGTCCTTCCTTTACTAGGTGTAAAAGGGAAAATCTAATGAACATTGTTGCATTAGTTAGTGTTAATCCAGAATGAGTAAATATTTGTGTCAATCATTACTTTTTAAATAACCTTTAGAAATTATTGCTACTCAACATTTATGCCGAAATGTTAATGTAGAACAGTAATATATACCCATTTATACACTCATAAAATACACTGCAAATTATAGAGTGACATTAATTTAAAAACCCACTCAAATATTAGAATTTGCCAAGGATTATAAATATTAAATTCAAAATCCAGAGTAAGTTTGAGACTTCAGTGCCACCCTACCCAGTCATCCTTTGAACATATCACTCTTAGTACCTGATGGCCCTCAGAGGGCAAAGGTGAAATGTTAGGAAATTTTGATTCCTGCACAACTAAAGGCACATGAAAAGAGTGTGTAGCTTTATTTGTTTTACCATGTTACTCTTTTGTGGAACATTGCCTAATTATTTCAGGCATCCTCTTAAATTACAGAAGGATTTTCTTTTTATTTTTGGAAAGGTGGTATACTTGACTTATGCTACATTTGAAATGCAATGGTTTTGTCTTTTATTTAACTGTGCTCAAAAGCAAAAGGTCATCTTTTCGTAGAAACACGGGTCATTTTCTACTGTACAATTTTAATTGATGGCCAAGAGAGGTCCTGCATTGTGATGCCAAAGCTTTGGCATGCAGCCTCTCTTCACGTGCCAAAGACAAAAGGCAGCGTGGGATTCAGAAGCCTTCGTGAAGGCAGGGGTGGGTTGGCGGTAGAGGGTTTGCATTCCATGCAGGAAGTCGGGTTGATTCCCTGCCAATGAACCTATTATAGACCATCTGCCACGGAGGGCTTGGGTGTGGCTGCACTGCCCTGGAGGTTTCAGCAGAACTTCGACCCTAAGCCCTCCTGGAGAAGGGCATCACGCTCTGGAAAGTAGCGGGCCAGGGGGAGGGGAAAGCCCTCCACAGGAAGAACTGACAGTAGCAGCAAGGATGGTTCAATTATTAGCACAATTACGAGGATGGTGCGGAACCATACACGTCTCACTCTGCGACACCCAGAAGCCCTGTAAATCCAATCCGAGACGAGGGCACCTAACAACAACAGGAAGAAAGGTCTGGATGTCACGCTACTTCTGGACTTGAGCCCAGGAAAACCCGGAGGATCCCAACATGTTTCACTGAAAACCGACGTAGTGACGGGGTAGCACCAGGCAGCACTGCAGTCTGTTGTACACGGGTGTACCTTGAATCAGGAGGAGGCCACCCTGGAAGCTAGCAAAAACAGGCAGGTTTGTGGGGAACAGATTTAATGTCTTTAGAGAATGCTTTTTGATATCAACAGATCATGATTTAATCTCTCTAGATAATGTATTTAGAGGTTTCTCTCCACAATGGAGTTTTGTTGTCCTTGGCTAAGTTTCTTTTAGAAGTGATAGAGCTACAGAGGCGAAATGTGACATTTTCATATATATCATATGCATATCTGCCCTCTGTACAAAGGAGATAAGCTGGTGGCATGTACTTAAATACCTACTCGTCATTTCATCAGCTTGACTTTCCATGCTGTGATTTCATTCTTTCAGTGGCAATCTTCTGTCAACAATAAATTATTTCTAATTAAATCTTATTGTTTATTACACTCAAAACATAAGGGGTTGTTCTTACTCTTCAGATCAGAGGACAAATGTTGCCACTTTGCTGACAGAGGGATAGTAACGGCTATCCAGAACTGATTTAGATATTATTTGAAGTCCAGGTGTTATATACGCAATGGCAAGTAGAAATTATATATGCTTCCTTCTGCAAATTAGAATGTGTACAATATTTGGAGCATGTGTAAGCCAATAAATAATTATGAATTTGATAATATTTCCTCTTTGTGGAATGGTACAATTCTTGGAAACACTCATTCTAGTGTCTCACAATCACATGTTACATGTTGGGCATTTTAAATTTTGTCCCATACTCAACATCAAAATTGGCATTTTCATAAGAAAGGGACGGGCTCCCTTAAGTATAAGCAACTAGATCAACATCCAGGTCAAAGAATTACACTCACAAATGACAAAATGCTTTGGGGCAGAGAACTGGTAATGCTGTGAGTTATTGCGATATTTTATTCCTTAGAAGAAGCTTATCACTGATAATTTATTCTAAATTTAAATTATTCAACAAGATAGCTTCCTGAGCTCAAAAGAGAAGATGCATATGTATTTTGTGAATAAATTTTGTAGTATCAAACCAAATGTGGAAGAAGAAAAAGTTCAAAATCATTGGCTCTAACAAAAAGCTCAGATTGGAAATATTTATGTGACTTCAGGCATTTGCAGCTATAGAGTCCTTGACCATGATGTTCTATGTAATGGGAACTATCTTACAAACTTGAAAAATTAAAAGCTTTTATTTTCTAAAAAAAAAAAGTAACCACTAATGGATTTAATGCTACATTATGTACTTAAGTGTTTTTATCAATGGGTAAGATAATAATTGTGTGCACTTGAATTGTATAAGAAAGAAAGATGATAATATTTAAAAATATATGTTGCAAGTCATCTCCTCAACAATAATAGTTAAGTTGTTTGTCTTTTAAAAGAAAGTTAATCCTTCAGCTAGTACAATATAGTGTACCATGACAGGGTCTTGTTAGCATATCTTCTGCTACTTGATGTCTTATATCTTTTTTTAGTAACATCTTTTTAATAAAGATTTTATTATAATCACTTAGCCTAATTTTAATGAACTCTAAAGCACTTTATTCATTGGTTGAGTGCAGCAATTTTTAATCAGGCTTTTGGCAAGGATATTGTTCATTTAAACTAGAGAAAGCTTTCCGCTCGCTAAGTCTGCAGGGCGTAGTTAAACCTGACACCACAGATGACACAAAGTGCAGCGGAGAGAACCTCTAAGTGCTTTAATTTCAGCAACGGCTCAGAAACAGATTAACACATTGTTAAGTATCTCATACAGTCAGTCAGACATAATTTTTAAATGTCATTGTTTAATAATTTCCAGGCCCTTCTCACCAAGACCTCACATCCTGATAATAAATAAGTGATTTAAAAAAAACTGCATAAGTAAAAGCATTATCGGTCATAATAGACTATCTTCACCGTGAGTGACCAAATAAAAGCTTGAGTTTGCTTTATCTTTGGTGTTTTGCTTAGAATCATTATGCCTATGTCTTTGGGAAGAAAAAAGAGATACATGTCTTTGAAGGAAACAACAAAATTTTGTTTTTAATATTCTTATTCCGGCCCCCCCCCCATTTGTTCTGCCATTTCTCAGTATTGAGATATGCTGTAAATTCAATCATAAAGACTTCTGAGGTTTCAAAACGCATTACAGGGTCGGCAGAGGATAAACCCCTCCAAAAAAACGAATGCACTGCTCTCAAGTTGTCTCCTTGATTCAGTGGGACCCTGCAGGCCAGAGTGGCACGGCTCCCCAGGCCTTCCAAGAATGTCAGTCTGGACAGGAGCTAACACACCCACTACACCCACTCCCTGCCATCGAGTGGATGCAACTCCATGGGGCGGGCAGAACTAACTGCCTGTGTGGATCTCCAAAAGTGTAAATCTTGACACGACATGAAAGCCTCATCTTCCTCCTTTGGAACTGCTGGTGCTTTGAAGTCACGGCCCTGTGAAGAGCCGCGTGGTCCTCAGCACAGCCCCAGCAGGACACGTGCACGGGAAGAGCATCTTTCTCTCAGGAGGGGTGGAGCCGCCAGCCTCACGGTTAGCAGAGTGGAGCTCAGCCCACCGAGCCGCACACCGGAACCTCAGCCCACCGAGCCGCACACCGGAACCTCAGCCCACCGAGCCGCACACCGGAACCTCAGCCCACCGAGCCGCACACCGAGCAGCCCGTGACTCCAGGAAGCCTTTGAGCGCCAGCTCAGATGTTGAATTTCATAGTCAATGATCACGTGGCTGCAATCTGTTATCATGTAGACTGACTGGTTCCGAAACCCCTGCCTGGGCTGATCAAAGAAAGGGAACAGGGATCCAGGATCCGGGAGCCCAGCGCTGCCTCTATTATATGAACTTTTCATTTTTTTTTTTTTTACAGAACTCTTACATTTATAGATAAATCTAATTCCACCCAAAGACGTATTTGTTGGTGGTAAAGCACAGCAAATCTCCACAATCCAGAAGGCTGCAAAGAAGCAACGATGGAGAGGTTTCATGTGGCCGACCTTGGGCGGGTCCTGGGGAGAGAGCAGTCCCAGGGACCGGAGCGCCAACTGGCTGAGTGGACGGTGGAAGGAAGGAAGAAGAAGGACGGGGTGATGCTTGACACAGTGGCAGCAACCATGTGCTCCAGCAAGGCGTGCGAGGCTGTCTCCGGACGATGGTGTTTCCTACTTCGTGCCCAGAGTCGTTGCGAGTCAGAACGAACTGTAAGGCACCTAATATTGCAAGTGTCCACCCTGAGAATGAATACACACATGCAGGTTGAGAAGACCAAAAGTAAAATGACTGGAGATAGACAAGACAAAGTTAGCCAGGCCAGCATCAGTCACCAGGCAAGTCCCAGAGAGACCGACTCACAACTGCTCTTCCACCAGAATCAATGCCAACGATTTACATGTTTTACTCTTTTAACTGACCGAATGTCCAAAAAGCTTTTTATCAAAGGAAATTGCACTCCTATGAAAGTGTGCATGTGTAATCAGAAATGCTACCTGTTTTGAATGATGTGCATATGGAAGAAAATGCTGAGTAGTAAGATGTGTTTAAAGGCTAATACCTAGTAGGGTTAATAAGGAAACACCTCTTTTAGTTACTGTTTAGTGATTAATCCTGCTTCATCTGATACCCAAGTTCTGAATGTGTCCTAGTGTTTTTGTTTCTTTTTTTATATAAGCAGCTGAAAAATAGCATCATGCCCATTTGTTAAAAAATGAGCTGGATTTAGTTTTATTTTTCTGTGATAAGCAGTATGTTTTCCAGATGTTTAAAAATCTAGTTTGTCATCAGAGTCAATTCATATATATTTTTTAATTTGAACAAAATTATTTTGTGTGCTGTATATTGTTTTTCATTTTTGAGTCAAAAGTTGATCAAATAAAATATTCCCCATTCATCTTGCTATTTTTTTTTTTTTAGTTTAGGAAGAGATGAGCCATATATGGAGCAGAATAACTTTAATTTTAATTTCCCCTTATCAATTTGAATGCCTGTCTGTTGGTTTTTGCTGTTACTTTATAATTTTAGCATTTTTAAAATGGCACTTCCCTTCCATTACCCACCGCTTATCTGCTAGAGGGAGAAGTGTAACTAAATAGTTACAATTGTGATTTAATGAATTCATGAAGGGCCTATTCTATTTTTCTTACTCTCCATAATAAAAAAAATCATCGCTTTGTTAGAAAGAATTATCACAATGTCAGGTATTGTATTATTATTGCTGCTGTTGTTATTGTTAATGTCATTAAAAACCCTAGTGAAAGGAATGTCTTGGCTAGTCTGTTGTGAATTTCCTACTCACACAGAGCAATAAATGGCACAAAGGTCCACAGGAAAATTAAATTGGTTCATTTGACATAAAGGCCTAAATTTACATGAGAATGTGGGTTGTAAAATGAAATATAAATTTTAGTAGATGAATAATGACAAAAATAATTAAACACGGCATGAGAAGCACAGCCTAGGGACTTGAGCAAACCAAATGTGACCAACACTTTTATTTCTCATATTTTAACTGGGAAAGCTTCCGTCCTGAAATCTTCATTGTGATCACCTCTTTGTGCTCCTCACCTCCTACTGATCTAAGTAGGTCAGCCCCCTCTGTGTTTGTCAGAAGGCGACTGGAAAGGGTGGTGCTGGTGCAGTTTCAAGATGAGTTACCTTAGACTGCCTGCAACACACTCAAAACTTGAAACTAATCATTTTTAAAAGATGAAACAGCTGCCTTGATGGCCGACCGGGTTGCTCTGCGGAAGGCCAGGTCAGTAGTTCACAATCACCCACTGCCCCGCTAGAAAAAAAAAAAAAAAAAAAAAGGAAGCTTTCTCCTGCCATAAAGATTTCTAGGTTTGGAGACACACAGAGACAGTCTCCTCTGTCCCACAGGGTGGTGAGGAGTCAGAAGTAAGTCCAAGGAGGGAAGGAAACCAAGCAGTGCCTGACCTGCTAGAAGGAGACTGCATCAAAAGCCAAGAGTTTTACATCTGTTAAAATTGCCGTAACACACTTTCCATCCAGCTAAAAGTCCCTGTTTGTTATATAAGGTTTCACTAACTCTCAGAATGAATCGTCTAAGGAAATTTGAAGTACTGCTTTTTAATGTTATTTAACATTTTCCCAAATTTTCTTGATCGGAATATATCTGAAGATAAAATGGAACAGTGGTTCTCAACCTTCCTAATGCTGAGACCATTTAATACAGTTCCTCATGCTGTGGTGACCCCAACCCTAAAATTATTTTCATGGCGACTTCATCACTGTCATTTTGCTACTGTGATGAATCGGATGACCCCTATAAAAGGGTCGTTTGACCCCCAAAGGGGTAACGACACACAGGTTGAGAACCGCCAAAATACAGGAAACGTGAAAATAAAAGGGGAAACATACCTCTTTTCTTAAAGCTAGAATGAGGTTCTTTGAGTGAGGCGCCAGTAGAGCATAAAAAAAAAGAAAAAGAAAAAAAGGATACAGTCATTCCGTCTAAGACTTGTGCCCCATGTTCAAATGGAAGTGTATTTTGTTTTATAGAATTTATGTGACAACGTGTAAAATGTGGGCGCTCAAAACCATAGGTTTCAATGTGGACCAATCATTCCTTTGTAGTGAAGGCAAACAACATCTTCTTAAACTGAATAATCTCCAGACAACTTCTAATATTAGTCTTACAACCTGAGTCAGAGACCTGCTGGGACAGTGGTTGCTACAAGTTGTCCAATGTCATCCACTGGTTTGAAACCACCCGCCGCTCCACAGGGCCAACACCAGGCTTTGAGACCCCCGCAGTAGTTCCTCCCTGGCCCTCAGGCATTCTCCCCACAGCAGTGAATGACCTGACAAAACCCAGTCAAATAAGTTTCCAGAAACATGTCATTGGTTCTATTCTTTCCAAAAATCCATATAGGTTATCTCTGATATAATTCTAGTTTTAAATTTAAACTGTTTACATTGGAAAATATTCTAAATTAGGATGTCCATGATTATTTTCTAATATATTTTGTGGCATCACATTTAGCAGGAATAGGTTGTCACCCAAATGCAACAACATATACTGGTTGAGCATATACCATGCATTAGCCATAATGTGAGTTGCTGGAGTGCTACAATCATACAATCATAACACAAGATTATGGAATAATAAAGTAAATTGCAGAATAGTTTCCTTGTGATCATAGCATCAAAGATGGGTACTTTCCTATAACTGTCACAGTTTCTCATAACTGGCACCTCTAGACAGAGTGCAAAATATTGAAGGAAATATATAATTGAAATATTATTTTTTAAAGTGCTTAACTATGTTTTTGGTTTCCTGGAGTTGAACTAAATTCATTTCGTAAAAGGTTTGAGGATTAAGAAATAAAATATTGAACTCTGATCTGTTGTTTTATTTTCAGTGTGAAAACCATGTTTCTTCTCATTGATTGCTTCAAAATTTATTATCAGGCAAAGTGTGAAAGTTAAAAATGTATATTGTGGCTGAGCCCCGGTGGCGTAGTGGTTGTGCGCGGGACTGCGGCCCATTGGGACGGAGGTTCAATTCCAGCAGTGGGGCTGGGCCTCCTACTCCCACCACCGGAGAGCAGTGATGCCAAAAACAAAAAAAAAACAAAAAAAAATGTATATTGTATTTCATTACATGATATGTCATTATATTCTGTTGTATCTTTGCATTATAAAATAGAAAAAATAGTAGCAATTTAATCAATTTTATTGACTACACACCTTATTTTTTGGATAAAAAAAAACACTGAACTTTCTGTTTGGGTTTTTGAAAAATGCTCTGAAGGTCTATGGTATCAAATAATTCTATTAAAAGGAGTTGTCTCTTGATTTATTTAAATATTTTGAATTATGTTTAAGCACTTCTACTTTTTAAAATCATATTATTGGGGCTCATACACTTGTAGGTAAAATATGTTTGAGATATACTAGTAATTAAGGTTATGGAGGTAAGTTTAATCTAGTTTTTTAATTATAGAAATCATTCTAAATTTCAAACCACTGATATTAGATACGATTAAGATAAAAACTTAAATTTCTTCAAGGGAAAAAAACAAACAGCTTGGAAGCCTATGAAGAATCTCCAGGACACACAATTTGTAGATCCTTTTTTTATTATTATTTGGTTTGCTTTGGTTAATTATGCATATTCAGAAACATCTCAAACTGTAGCTAAATATGTGTTTGTTTTTAGGACCTCTCAGAAAATGAAGTGGTTGGATCTTATTTCTCTGTGAAGTCTTTCTTTTGGAGGGTAATGTCTGAATCCTTTATATTAATATTCTTAACTTTTGGTTCTAGATGGTAATTTTGAAAGTTCAAATTATGTTAAGAAATTCACTTCTCGAAGCTAGATTCTCAGATCTTCTTTACTAACTTCTATTCTCAGTCATCAAGGTGACTGGCTCTTTCATTTCTTCATTTCTAAAAATATTAGAAATTCAGAAAGGTAGTGCCTTTCCTTAAGAAAGGTTATTTATAACCAAAGGTATTTCAAATTCT
The DNA here is from genome assembly GCA_004026705.1 of Nesogale talazaci. NCBI lineage: Eukaryota > Metazoa > Chordata > Mammalia > Afrosoricida > Tenrecidae > Nesogale > Nesogale talazaci. Next base: position 49,388 of record PVJH01006955.1, read on the forward strand.
GAGTTTTTCAGGAACTTGGTGGTTCTCCCCCAGCATCTCTTATAAGTTGTCATTTTTTTTCTTGTCTACTTCTGCTTGGGGAAATCTTACACTAACTATAGTTATCTTAGACTACATAGATTCTAGAGAATCAATATTCCTACTTTGGAAGAGAGGAAGAGATCATGAAAAGGAAATCTCCTTTTGATTTAATTTTTTCTTTTTTGTTAATTGGAATTAATGCATATAGCAAAGCTTTACATAGTTTCATCATATTCAACAGAATTGTACATTTGCTACCACAATCCATTTCCAAACATTTTTCTATATAAACCTTTGACACCATCACCCACACAGAATGTTTTAAATATCATTGTAATTTAATGTTAGCTTCTCTTTTGTAACATAAATGTAGTGCGTTCTTTCATCCATTTTTTGCTGCTAAAATTCTGTGCGCAGTGTGCAGCTGTGTTATTAAAGCTTTCACTGCTTTGCCTTTGAGACTTTTCCTCTCTTTGAAAATTAACACACATGAAAAGAGCTTTACCATTTTCTCTTCTCGGCTCTTAAACTGTTCATGAGTAAAAAACACCCTTTTTTCTTAAAAAATTAAGGTTTGTCATTATCAGATGCTAGGTACTAGATTGTTCATTACCTCCCTCCATCTTCTTAAGGGGGTGAACTTTTCTTTGTGAACTTATTTTGAAGGCTCCCTGATGACACCGCTTGTTAAGCACTTGGTTAATGACTGAAAGGCTAGCTTTTCAACTCACCCAGTGCCTCTTTCGGAGAAAAGCAGGATGTTTTTGTGAAGTTGTCCCTCGATATCAGGTCCATTTTGACTCAAAGTGACCCTACTCAGAGTTAGAGAGATTTTAAGTCTTTACAAGAGCCAAGAGCCTCACCTTTTCTCTGACAGAGACGCTGGTGATTTTGAACTGCCGACCTTGATGTCAGCATCCCAACGGCGTGGTCATTGTACCACCAGAGGTCTGTAGTGCAGCTCTGCTCTGTCCCATAAGGTCACTGAGTAAAACAGGGCACCGAAGAACAGCGTGAACCTTTTCATTCCCCCGCAGCCTTCCATTTCGCACATTTCTTCCCTAGGGTCTTCGCTCGTTATTCTGTGTCTTTGTTGAAATAAATCCTTCCCTTCTGTGTATGCCTCATGGAAGAACACACAGGATGATGACTTTTGAATCATTCTATGACCTCCCCCACCAATGGAAAATAGCTTTTGGTAAAAACCATTTATCCATTTTCTTATGACTCACAAATATGGAAAATCTTTTTTTCCCACTATGCCAAGGGACCGGAAACCAGGGATATTCTCTGTCGGGTTTGTGCTATGTGCTGGGAACACACGGACTCAGTCAAAGAAGGGTTCACACTGAGAACAATTCCAGAATTAATACTTTGTCAACGGGGCTTCCTTTTCATTGCTCTCTCCTGCAACACCGTTCTCTTGCTTGGCTGCTACCAACTGAGTCTTCCATTTGGCAGCATTTTCCACAAGACTGTATCCACTCGTCAGTACCCTTTACTAACCTTTCTCAGCTGCTTCAACTGATTAGTTTTTAATAGCAAATATTCATTTTGTCAAGGTAATTTTTTTTATGTAATGCAGTCTAATATCTTTTTCCGGTCTTCTGCTAAGTGGCAAACACACAGAATCACAAAACACAACTTTGAGGAGCTATTTCTTTTACCAGTGAGGAAATTAAAGCCCAGTCTTTAAAACAAGGTGTCAACTCTCTTTGGGTTGACAATGGGTAGATATGTCAATAAACCTTGCCCCCTTAGTTTGTGTTCATTGACACACTCTTCAATTCCTTTTGCAAGTATGAGTCTTTCTTCAATTGCTCCTTAGCCATTCGTGGGTGGCTATATTAGAGAGCTGTATATGAGGTTTCAGTTTCTGACATTCCACCTCACAAAGTGAGAAAGTCCATGATGAGCCTACTGAGGAGAGTGAGTTGTTCATAGTCCCTTTCCAAGGTCACTCTGCTAACTGGCAGCCCTGAGCTTTACCCAAGCAGTACTGAGCTGCTGACAAATCCTTCAGAGGAGGTGCGTAGGAAATGTTCAGGCATGCAGAAAATCTAAACAACTCAGACAAAATGTGGTTTACATAGAATACGATTTGGGAGAAAATGTGATCAGCTTTATTGATAATCATCAATACAGCTTTTCCAGGAGCTTAGAGCTCCGCAGAAGTGAGAAAGGAAATAACCACAGAGATACCTTGACAATGACTCTGGTGAGAATGCACTTGATCAAATGACAGGGCTTCTTGCTATGTCTTAATTTACATGGGAACAAAATCATCGAACAAAAAGAATAAAGTTGATTCTAATTTTCTTAAACAGTAACGCAATCCATCAAAGCACCATATTTTAGGATACAAAACATGAAGCATTGCATATGGCAGTTACCAAGTTTATCATCCAAGCCATAACAATTATGTGAAACCAAGTTGGGTTATGCTAAACAAGTCAAAATGCCAATAAATAATTTCAACTTCCCATTGATGAGTAGGAATTTTATGCATCTGTTGAATTTTTAGTTTACTTAATATTTTTCTCAATCAATATCTTTTACATATTTAGTATATTTAGTTTTCTTCCAGCTATGTCAATTGAATAAATATCTATTCTATTGTCTATAAAAAGCTGATGCCCAGGAGTTAATTGAAAATAAAAACCACTTATAAGAACATTGTAATAAACAAAAAAAAATGTTTTTTAAGAATTTTAAAATGAAGAATACCGAATGACATCAAGATGCCTCTGTCAGACCATCCTCTTTCAGGAGAATCAAGCCAAAGCATAGTTGAAGGAAAACATTATAGGCTAAGAAAAAGTTATTTCAACACAAACACACCAAAACAACCCTCACTGCCTTGGGACCCATTCCAACTCCCAGGACAGAGTCGACCTTCCCCTATAAGTGTCCAAGACTGCAGCTCTTTGAGGAATAAAAATCCTCCTCTTTCTTCCAGAAGTTACTGGTTTTGTAAAACATGTTTGTGGTGGTGTGTTGAAACTATATTCTGAACAATGAACTACATAGGGTGGTTTTTAATAGTACATACTAGGGTAAATTTTCAAAAAGTCATGCTATTAGAGTTTGAATTCATATAAGCACAGATATCTTCCAATGGAAACATATTCAAACAACAATTTCATCAAGGGATCTTATCCCATCAGCTATAATATCTTGCCTCTTTAGACATTGTTTGCTCCCCAAACTCAAAGAACGTCGAAAAACAGTACAATCTGAACCCTTCAAGGAGCCCACAACTGCTATTTGACATGGTATAAATTAAGGAGCACAGAATTCTGGGAATAGCAGTTCAAGAAATAGAAAGATCACCTTTAGAATTATATAGATGTAGGTGGAAGGTATTTCAATAAACAGCAGCTTTTCATGGTGATATTTTTGTTTAATAAAGGTGTCTATAATTTTGTAGCAATGCTTTCTTTTACTTTTCCTATTTTGAACAAAGACAGTAAGCACTTAAGAATTGGTTGGGGAAGTGGCTCAAAATCTAAGCATAAATGCTTTCTTGACACCGTATATCACATCAAGAAGCAAAAGCAATAGGAAACAAAGTTTAAGGATAAAAATCAGGGGAATTACTGTAAGGATTATAGCGCCAGTGAATCATCTTCTAAGAAAAAGGGGATCGAATCTTTATTATGAGATGAGGCACTTCAAACTAGGCTGGACAAAGCCCTGGGAGGGTTTTCTGGAAAGGCAATCCTGCTTTGAGAGGATGGATGGACTACTTGTTGGACTTCATCATCCTGTGCAATTCACTGGAATAAACTCAGTAGGAAAAGGGAAAGATAGAGCCTGCCTGTGCCTGGGATTGAGCTCATAATTGCTGCACGCGCCAGGCTTTGCAGCACAAAACAGCCCTTCTAGGCTGTCATTATCTCTTCTTTGTAGTGTCTCGTGGATCATTTGATTAAATAAAGGCACTCGCACCCGGTGCTGAGAATAGAGGAAAGGGCAGGCTCCTCATAGGGCTTATTGTAAACACGCAGCCATGTCTTTCAGTCCTGTGTCACCGAGTCTGGGTCCCACTTGGGAGGATTAGTTTGCGCACAGGTAATAAAAATGCGGGAACAATATCCCAGGATTATTTGTTCATACCCCAGAGGGGATTGGCATGGCTGAGTGGCCCTTGGTCCATGTTGAGGCGAAGTAGTTTCTGTTGTTGTTGTTGTTTTGTCATTGTTCATTTTAAAATAAGGCTCTAACTGCAATAGGGGACCGTGATCTAGTTTTTCAGGGAGTGGAAGTAATAAACTTTACTAGCTAAAATTAGAATGTAGAGGTGTTCTCAATTGCTGTGCCAAATTCTACACATTTTCCCAATCCGTCAGTCGCTATCAGACTATAATTTGTGATGGAGTGCAATTAATTCTCATATGCTTCATATACATTTAGGGCTCCTATCTAGCGTTATTGCCACCCTCGTCTTTTCTAAGACTGTGATTAACCTTTCTCGGCAATTCATACCCAAGGATATATTTCATGTAAGTAAAAGAAAGAAACATTTCCACAAGACCTATATCAATTAAGTTCTCCCATGTGTGTGTGTGTGTGTGTGTGTGTGTGTGTTCACCAGGAATTTCTCGCTTCCTATCCAACAGATTAATCATGGATTAGATATGGTGGAGAGGTTGTAACAGCCATGCAAGGTTCCAATCTCAACCTTGCAAACCTCCAGCCATTTGACTTACAGCAGAAAAAAAAAATCTTCCTGGGCTTTAATTTCTTTACCTTAAAAACGAGATGCTTGTTATAAAAAACACATGCATTAAAAAGCCAACACATGGATAACTGACCTAGAAATGTGTATTTTGATCAATCTTCTCTTTCAGCGTGGACTCACCTATTCTGTTATTACCTCTCATCTCATCGCAATGCTATTCAAAATCATTATCTGTTTTACATGTCCCCCAAAACAATGGGGGACACCATGACAATTGCCCTCTCGCTTTTCCTGCTTTTCCATATCTATCTTAACCCATCTCTTGCTACCCTCTGGTGTAAGAGATAATAGCTTCTTTCAAAGTCATGGGCTGTGTTCCTGTTAGAAAGGAAACAAAGGGGAATGTGACATGGGCCCAGCTAGCTCTCTCAGGGCTAGAGAAGATTTCCATGTGGGATGTCCGGTTAGCATGATCACTATTAATGCCTCTTCTGGTCACATGTACCCTTTTGGACCCGCTCATGTTTCTGATTTTGGAAACAGTCTCCAAAAACTTTAAAGCAGAAGACGTGGAAAAGTGATGGTTTTGGGGTGATTTCTCTTGCGCTGTGTCTTTCCTCTGCTAATACTATGAATGACATCACGAGGCCACTGTCACCATCCAACCTCTTGTGCTCTATGTTCCTGAACACAGCAGCATGGGAGCACCAAATGTAGCAGTCAGAGAGTGCATGGCACTGGTCTTCATTGTATGTTGAGACATGTTTTGGACACTGACTTACAAAGCAAATGCATCTGCTTTTCCAAACACGAGTATTTGGAAGAGTTATTCTAACGCTCATTGAAAGGAAGGCTGACGAGTGGCACAAGGCTTTCCCATACAGCTCTGACCCTTCCTTTCCATCCAGACATGCGGCAGGCCTGTTTTCCCTGTCCCCGGCTTCCGCAGAGCAGAGGATCAGAGCCCTTATTTTCAAAATGTGCAAGTAAGTTCAACCATTCTGTTTGTTGTTTTTTCTGAGCTTGCATGAGCTGTGAATTCTGAAGGCCAATTTAACAGTACTGAAAATCCATTTCCTATCCTAACCTATTTTATACATGAGAAAAGGAATTGAAATCTTGAATTCTCTCTCAAGCTATGATATAACTAAACTAATATTCTCCCACAATGCTGGCTCACCAGTTCTGAAATATGATTGAAAATAGATGGTATTGCCAAAGCCTCAGACTTGGAAATTTCCATCCCCCCCCCACACCCCTGATTATTTGTTATTATTTATTACTTCTAAATAAACAGGGCTATTCATTAAGAGAGGAACTGAAGTATTTATGTGAAAAGAATCACAAAGAACGCTTATTAAAGCTGCTGGTCTACTCCACAGAATAGATCACATCCAGGAGGGGCAGGCCTTGTGCTTTCAATAAATGGTTCACTGACATTGGCAAAGTATTCTCTTAACAGTTTGAAGGTGATTTCTTCTTTGAGTTTATTTCTTTTCTTTGAGCTTTTTTTTTTTTGCTTATTTGTTTTATTTTATGTCTCTCTCTCTCTCTCTCTCTCTCTCTCTCTCTCTCTCTCTCTCTCTCTCTTCTTCCCTTTTCCAATGGACCTCTCTTTCTTAACAAGGAACTAGTGGAAAACATTACTTTCATTAAAAGCATTAGCAGCAATATATCAATTTCAAGAAGGAACTTTATGGGTCTTTCTTAATATCTTAATACATCTTGCCTTTCAGTTGTGCAATATGTAATATTTAGCAGCTTAAAAGTTCATTGTCGATAGAACATACTTTTTTTCCTGCATACAATCTACTTCACACACACAGAAAAGAGTGCTCTTAGTGCAAATACATATCCCCAGTGTGAGACTGAAAAGCCATACTCAAAAGAAAAGCGGCAGCTTCCATGACACAACCCACCATTGGTAGAAAGAGGCAAGTCATTATTTGCATTGAACGTTTGTCTGGGCGACTCTTGGTATTTGTGTTTATTATTATGCAATTACTTAAAAATCCACAGCTTAACTATGTAATACATTTTAAGAAAAATGTCACTTTGGTTAAAAATTTTTGAAGAAGGAAATGTAGATCTTTAATAATGATATCAGGTTAGTAAGTATATCTTTGTCGCCCTCCACAGTCCCCATTCTAATTTTTTTCATGTTTTAGGCCAGTCACTTTGACTCCAAAATTCAATAGTTTTGAATAATTTCTCACTCTCCTTTTCTATTTGGGGTTTTCATATCTATTTGGAAATGTTTTTGCCAGGTTATAGAAAAGCATTTTGCACAACTGATGTCGGTAAGCAAAGCCTCCATTAGGTGCACTGTTGACTGTGAGGGTATGGTGGATCATTTGGAAAACAGTCCTGTTCTTCCTTGTTCTGTAAATCAAGTCTTTGCTTCCTCTCATGTAGTACTTGGGAGTAAAGTGAAGCTGGGACCTGGATCAGTGTGAAGATCTCCCTTTGCTGCAGAGATAGCTGTGAATGTGGTGACCCACACGGGGATAACGTTATGAACATTTCTTAGACCTAACCGATCTCTAGGAATTGTGGTCCAGTGAAGTTGTCACATAATTTTAATCATCATGACTAGTAATACTGTCAATTTGCATGATGGCAAAGAATTAGGGAAAAACAGCAAGTTGTAGCTATAATACTGTGTAGTGCTGGATCCCAGATCGAAAGAGTCTTATTTAACATCTAAACTATGTTCTCTGATTTTGTCAATATTCTAGGGTAAGTAACATTCATCAGAATGAGAAGATTTGTGGCTGTTCTTATAATATGAAACATATTTTTCTTTATTTGCAGTTATTTCATGAAGAAATTCAGCATTCTCATATTCAAAGTACTCTACTTTTAAAATGTTAATATTCATTACTTAATCCTATGTTAGCATTATAAGGCTATGATCTGCTTCGTTCAAGCTCAACTCCAACGTTGACTTTCTCCATATCAGGATTCACTGAAACAAAAGTTGCAAACAAAGCAAAGTTGGTAGCTGCGCTATATCTTGGTGGCAGAAATAAGGTTGGAGATCTCAAGAAAAAATTGGGCAGACTAAAAACTTATTCAAAAGGACAGATTCAATGACTGTGAGGTTTTGTTTTGATTGTTTATCGGTCTGATTTTGAGTAAATATCTATTGATTGGAAATACAGTTTTTTCCAACAACATGCACATACACAGTCACATCACCAGGTGGAATTGACAGCACCAAAAGACTCAAGTCAACGACGTCTACAATAAGACCATGAGGAAACTCAATATCCTCAATCAGAACAAGGTCAGCAGTTGTGTAAACATCACGTATACATAGGTTCCGGGTGAAGCTGAATAAAATTAAAACAAGTCCACAAGAGACGTAGTACCACATTGAATATTGATAGATCCCTTGAAGAGTGGATTTCACTAAGGACTAGATGTGAAATGACAGCAAACATATCATCCATGAAAAAACAGAAGATCATTAGTAATACAAGAAAGAAAATACTAAAGTGAAGGTCAAAAGAAACTCTAAAACTTCCTCTTGATTATAGGGTAGCTCAACATAATGGAAGGGATAATGACGTAGAAAGGCTGAGTGGACAATGCCACAGGGTAGCTCTAGAAGTCAAAGTATTTTAGTGAAGTGTGCAAAGAGAGGGAGTTAGAACATCAAAATGGAAGAACACACTGTACACTTGGCAAGCGGGAAAAAAATGAAGAACAAAATCAACTCAGGAGCTGAGCTGTCAAAGAATTTAATGTGCAGAGAATTTAATGACATGGACATAGCCAAATAAAATACAAGGAACACACAATTACTTTATGAAAAAGAATTGGTCGGGCTGAGCCCCGGTGGCGTAAGTGGTTGAGTGCGGGACTGTGGCCCGCGGGCTTGGTGGTTCAAACCCAGCAGCTGCGCTCAGGAGCAGCACTGGGTAGCGCCCATGACCACCAGAGGCAGTGATGCAAAAAAAAGAAAAAAAAGAATTGGTCAAGGTTGGACCATTTCATAAGGCAACAGATGATCAAGAAGGAAGCAAGACAGCTGTACTGAAGGCTCTAGACTCCAGGAAGGGACACAATACTAACTGAGATGTTTCAACAAAATGATGAAATGCTGAAAGAGCTCATTCAGGATGTCAAGAAATATGAAAACTACTTGACCAACCTTCTGGAAGATGTTTATATTTGTACCCATTTCAAATAAATAAACAGAATGGGAAAGTTATTAAACAATACCATTAACAGCACACACAAGTAAAATTTTGCTAGAGATAATTTTAAAGTGGTTACAGCTGTACAGTATTAGGGGATGTGCCAGATAGTTGAGCCACATTCAAAAAAGGACATGGATTGAAGGATGTTATTAGTGCCGTGAGATGGACATTGGCTGAAAGCAAAGAATACCAGAGATATTTACATATGTTTTATCTACCTACCTGGATCATAACAAACATAATGAACTATAAATAACATTGTGAAGAATAAGAATCCCAGAGTATTTTACTCTGCTCATTCAGAATGGCTACTTAGACTAATATACACTCATTAGAACAGAACAAAGACACTGAATGATTTAAGAGTTTTAAAAAGGACTGTGTGCAGTTGTATCCCTCTGCCATGTTTATTCAGTCTGTACACTGAACAAATAGCCTGAGAAATTGCATTTGAAGAAGAACATGCCATCGGGATTGAAGGAGAACTCATTAGCAACGTGAATTCTGCAGATGGCACAACCATGCTTGCTGAAAACGAAGAGGACTTGAAGCACTCAGTGAAGAAGACTAGAGTCTTCAGCATGGATGATACCTCAGCATTAAGAAATCAAAAACCCTGACAGTTCTACCAATAAGCAGCATCACAACAAAAGGAGGAAGGATCAACATTGTCAAGGATTTCGTTTTACTCTGGCATGTAATCAATGCCGATGGAAGCAGGGGTCCCAAAAGAAATGATGTGCTGAATTGGGCAGATTTGCTGCAAAGACCTCCACTTAAAAGGAGTAAGGAGCAAAGGTCTCACTTAGAGAACTGGTGTGCCCGACCCGAGTCGGGGTCTTTTCAATTGCTTGATATGCATGAGACTAGATCATGAATAAGTAAGAGTGAAAAACAACTGGTGTTTTTGAAGTATGGTGTCAACAAAGAATATTAAGTATGCCACGGACTGTGGGAGGGACACACAAGTCTGTCTTGGAAGAAGTACATTCAGGAATTTCTTAGATAAGAGGATAGCAGGGCTTAGTTTCACATGCTCTGGACATGTTATCAGCGAAAAACAGTCCCTGGCTTTTCATATGCAGATAAAGAGTCAGTAAGAAAGAGGAGTGTTCAATAAGATGGACTGACACAGTCCCTTCAATGTCAAACATAGGACTACCCATGCTTGAACATAAAGTCATGATGAGTCAGAACTGAGTTGATTAGGAATTGGGTTACGAAGCACAAAGTCAGTAGTTCAAAACCACCAGGTGCTCCACAGGAGAAAGGAGAGGTTTCCTGCTTCTTTAAAGCCTGTAGAGACTCACAGGGCCCGTTCTGCTTTGTACTATAGGATCCATAGGAGTCAGAGTTCATTCAGTGACAGTAAGACTGAATGAGCATCATCAACAAAAGTTCTGGATGCTGTTTGCTCAGACAAAGAAATTACATGGTCCTTTTTAGTAATTGCCTGTCGGCTTTTTAAAAAATCTGATTTTGCGTACTGAGTTGAACATTGTGATTTATCAAAACTAAAATCATGAAACTATTCAAAAATTGGAATGAGGAATAAATTCAGAAATATGCCTCCCCCTTTAAGTCACACGTATCCATGGTAACTTGGGTGGTGACGGGGAAGGTTTCATAAGAGAGAGAGATCGACAAAAAATAACGGAAGCCAGGGAAGACACCGAGAGCAGTGGCAAAGTTGAAGGCAACAGAAACAAGTCCTGTCACATGCGCGATCCCGCATGATCCCGCGTGATCCCGCGTGATCTATGAGCGGTGCACAGAGTCGCAGAGGTGGAACGAGTGTGGAAAGGAGAGTGAACGCACGTCCACAATAACACGTAGGTTGAACATATGATATCTGTGCAGGGTATTTACACTTGCTGCAAATACATCCATGAATAAGGGGGAGCTTATGGGGGGGGGCGGTCAACGTGATTAAAACAGACATAACAAAACACTTTGAGTGACTCAGTCTCACGGTTTGGGGACTCCGAGCCATAGTCTGGGGACACACCAAGGAAAGGGTCTGCAAAGGCTCTTTGGTGAGTATCAAGTGGGGTCTGAAAGCGTCTCGTGAGCAGCCATGTGAGGTGCAGTCATTGGTTTCTCCTTTCTGGAGTAAAGAAGACTGAAAAAGGTGGGAAGTCACATGGCAGCAATTCATCCAATGGACCTGCGAGCACCGGTTTCTGTGCACCCGAGATCAGAACTAGACTGTGCACAGCTACTGCGGCCCACTTCTTCAAAAGGAAATCCCATCGGAAGGTCTTAGATAACGTGGGAGAGAAACAAGGAACAAAACTCAACATTACAAAAGAGAGCAGTCTGGTTAAAAGAGACCCCAGATTAGTGGGACCACCCCCACCCCCCAACCCGCGAGACGTCTTTGAGGTCTGGAATTGAACTCACCTCCAATGATCAATTTTCAGTCAAATAATAGGCCTGTAAAGAACATTACACTAGTGAGGTGTCCATGACTTAGAATAATTAATCATTTAAGATCAAACGGAAGTCTTTAGCCCTTTGACAAAATTCAGAAGGGGTGGAAAGGAGGAATACAGACAGGAAACTCAAAGAATAGTGGGGGGATTGCAACCCATGAGATTAGATGTTGTGCACATGAGTGTTGAATGTGAAACCAATGATTTCCTCTGTAAACCATCACCCCAATCACAATAAAAGAGTTTGAATTATAATGTAAAATTTGTGGTGGAAATTTCAGGCAACATGTTTTCAGTGGGTATATTAATTTTGTTTTCTGCCTTATAGAACTGAAAGAATATCTTAAGTTACCTGGAATTCAGTGTTTTTTAGTGTGACAAGAGAAAAGTTTTTAATTTTATGTGAACATAATTTTCAATTAATCTTGCAGCTAAACACCACCTGTAAAATACATTTATAACATGGAAAAGTAACTCTACAAAAGCAGCCATTGCTACCAATTAAATTTCACGATGCAGATAAGGTCTTTGGCATATTTATCTTCAGCATATTTTGACACAAATATATACAAGTATTATCTAATATACTTAAGTAACTATAATTTGTAATCTTATGATTAGGAAAATTAAAATGTCTTTACTTTGAGCACTAACTTTCTTTCTTCCATAATCTTAAATTTATCTTAAAATACCTTACTAATAGTCCACTAATAAGTACATAATAATGGCTAATAATTTTCTAAAACATTTTTATTTTTGAAATATTGTAACTTCTAATTTCAATTGTAACAGCTATAAAAAAATGAATGTTTTGCTTCAAAATATAATAAGCTAACTCCATTCCCCTTTGCCAAAAGTTTCAGACCCAGAGTTTGCGTTTGTCAGAGCTACACAGAAAATCACATCTCTGGAGAGGAATAGTCAGCATCACCTTGATTGAGGGACGAGACCTCAAGGCAATGGATTCAAATGGGTTGAGTGACCCCTACGTGAAGTTCCGGCTTGGGCATCAGAAATACAAGAGCAAGGTACCATATCGCTATTGTATTTTTGTCAGTGCTTAGAAAGCTGTGATTGGTTACAAGTCATGTTTTGAAAGATGATACACAGTGCTTTTAAAAATACTGAATAGAGAACCTTTTAAATATTCATCAAGATAACAATACTAACAGTTACAGTACATTTCTACTTATATAACAAGTCCTGGTGGCATAGTGGTTACATGTTCTGCTGCTATCCACGAGGTCAGTAGTTCGAAACCACTAGGCACTCCTATAAAAAGTCACAGTTTGGAAATCCACAGGGAAGTTCTACTTTGTCTTATAGTCACTGTGAGTTATCATCAACCCAATGGCAGTAAGTTGAGTCGACTTTATGTAACCATGAATAAACTACTTAATCTCTCTCTCTCTCTCTCTCTCTCTCTCTCTCTCGCGCGCGCGCTCGCTCTCTCTCTCTCTCTCTCTCTCTCTCTCTCTCTCTCTCTCTCTCTCTCAGTTCCCTCAACGGTGTATATAAAACAGAAACAATACTAGTACCTAGGTCTTAGTGCTGTAAAACTTTAGAAAACAAAAGCAAAATATAATCTGGAAAGAGGGTAGGTTATTCCGTGCATATCTAGTGCTCAAAAATATTGGCTATTACTACTAGTAGTTGTGTAAGGATTGCCAATAGCATCATTTGTCATTCCAAAAAATTTATTTTTCTCCACACTAATGTACATCAATGATGACTACAATGTGGTTTTATTTATTATTGCTCTAAAATCCTGGTAGGGAACAATGTTTCTCTTTGCTCCCTTCTTCCATGATCTATTGCTGATAAGTTCCAGGTTTTGAATCTTAAAGGTTTTGATTGGGCTGAGCCCCGGTGGCGTAAGTGGTTGAGTGCGGGACTGTGGTCCGCGGACTTGGCGGTTCAAATCCAGTGGTGGCCCTCAGGAGCAGCGCTGGTAGCTTCCATGACCACCAGAGGGCAGTGATGTTGCCCCCCCCAAAAGATTTTGATTTATTTCTTTTGCCCTTACACGTGTGATCACTCTGCATCACTCCGAAGTTCCTTATATCTGAAGATCTGTCTGTCACACATTAAAATGAGAAAAGGACTCTAAATGGTTCTGTGTTAAAAACAAAGGCTAAGGAAAACAGTATAAAGTTTGTCTAACCCAAAAGTGATGGAAATTTTAAAACATATGGGTATTGATCACTTTGCTCACCATTTCTATACCCAACCGTGATACTTGAATTTACAAGGTTATACATTTGTATATAAGAGGGGACTTCAAAAAGTTTGAGGAAGAGTTCCATTATCTTTCTATTCCATTTTCCATGAGTTTTTTGAAAGCCCATCATGTGTCTGTATGTATGTATATAAATAAAATCCAGACCTCTCATCTACTCTTTAAGAAGATCAAGGGGTAAAAGATAATTGAATTTTTCTACAAACTTTCTAAAATGCTTATGTATTTGACATACATATGTATGTATGTGTATAAATGTACATGCATATCATTCATAACTTTATCTGCTTCCGGAAAATCAGGAGTGCTTTTCTATTTTTCAGGACATATCATTCTTACACATATAACATTGATTTTTAAATTATATTATTATATAATAGTTAAATGACTTATTGAGTTTATATACAAAACATTTATTTTACATTGAATATGGAAGTATTGAAATGTTAGCAGATATTATACTCCTCTTTTACAATTAACAATGAACAAAAAGTATATTTTTATATATTTATTAAATCACTATAATTTTTGAATTGGGGAACATTCTGAAGCTCTTCTCAAATCCAAGTCTTCATGGGTAGATATTAAAATCTTGTGATTTAAACTGACCATTTAATTTCCATGTCTCAGTGTTCCCATTGCTACGTCAATGCCTTAACTAGGGGACCGTTTACCTGCACATCAAAAAGTTACTGACTTTTTCTTTGTGCTCTCAAAGCACTTCATCGCCTGTTTTTGTGTAGCCAAGTCATACTTCCAACTTGTGAGGAGAGGGAAAATTCAGAACCCCTCTGAGCACTTCTAGCCCTCCATATGGCTTGGTTGAATAGGACACATCTATCTTCATGCGTTAAGCCTGGTGACGTTAACGCGATAGTGCCTGTGTGAGATGTTCCGTTTATGGACCATTTCCCCTTTCTATAGATAGCTCTTGCCTGCTCTTCAGAGTGATCTGAAGTGCCTTCTGATTTTCAGGACACATCATTTAGGATCCTTGCAGTTGATATGCCATAAAAATACTAGAAACTTATTTCCATAATGTCTAGATCTTTCTTTCAAGTAGTATATTCGCATGTTTTTCTAGGGAGCACCTGGTATCTGATTTAGCATCTCAAATGACTTGTTGTAAAGACTGATATTGTCGTCCCCCTTCTCCCCCCAGATTATGCCAAAAACTTTGAATCCTCAGTGGCGGGAACAATTTGATTTTCATCTGTATGATGAAAGAGGAGGAATCATTGATATTACTACGTGGGACAAAGATGCTGGGAAAAGGGATGATTTCATTGGCAGGTCAGTGTGTGCTGTCTTCACTTCAGAGGGGCTTGGTTTTCTTAAACAAAGGTTCATGTGAGGACTGCTAAGTGTCATAGACTTTCATGGATTTGAAGGCGATCTCCCCAGCACAAAGGTGATGAGGCTTAGCTGAACAGCACAGTAGATGTGAGCACTGGCCAGCAGATGGCATTTTTGACCAGTGGCTGGACAGATGCTCTCCGAACTAGATAGCCAGAAATTTTCCCCAGATGTTAGAAATGTGCGTGCAAGTTCCGGGAGTTGAAAAAGAGAAATCCCATCTGATATTAAATACATAGCTGAACAAAGGCCATATTCATTACCTGTAAAGTGATCCAAGATAATATTTTTATAAAGCACATTATGACCATAGAATTCATTATCTCCTGCAAAATAGAGACTCTTTATAATCTCTTAGGAGTTTCCCAAAACTTTAAAGCATTTCCAAGTTTTCGAGAAGGAAGTATGTTGAGTACGGCAGATCCAGGCTCATCTGACAATGCAATGAAGAAATGGGTGTTCTGAAGCTTGCCCAACATATGACCAAGCCACGTCATTTTGCGTAACTACTGGAATCATGTGGCTTTCTTTTTTTATTTTCTTTTTTAAAATCATTTTATTGGGGGCTCATACATCATTTTTCACAATACATCAACACATATATTGTGCCATGCTTCTTCATGTGCCTGCTGTTGTCATCATTCTCCAAACCACCACTTTTCCACTTGAGCCCTTGACATCAGCTTCTCATCTTTTCCCCGCCACCCTTACGTGAGACATTCTTTGAATTTTTTGATAGTTCTTTTTGTGTCTTTGTATTAAAACTATTGAAGCTTGACAAGACAGAAATAAAGCATGGGTTTTCAGAGAATCTTAGTTTAAGCATTTCTTGCTTTATCACAGTGTTGATTATGTTCTAAAGAAAAGACCCAACATATTTCTCTCTTCCATTTTTTAAATGATTCTGATCTATGTCTTAAGCAATGGTTTTCTTCATTGAATTATAAAGTGGGAGGTCAAAGATTAGCCCCAGTTAACCTTTAATATTTCACTTATAAAGTAAAATTGAAAACATACCACTGTGATTTAAACTGTTACATTTAAATTCTTTTTAAAATACAGGCTTTCATTGTACTTTTTCCCTCAGTAAAACACTATTTCCAGAGATACTAAAAATACCTTGCTTCCTTTGGGGTGTTCAAGTAGGTTAAGTATAAGTATATGTCTGTTAGTATATTTAATATGTTTTAAATTAATTGTATATTTAAGTCTGTCTTCCTATGACTCAAGTAGTTATTATTGATATAGTTTTGAGAGTTACTGAAATCTCAAAGGTATACGCTATAGTTTATAGTTTATAGTTTACATTAGATTTTACATAGTGACATCAGATTTATAGATTTTATAGCAATATAGATATTTATAGAAATTAGATTTTATTTAGTAAACAAGATGATCAGAATGATTGACACAAATAACTTACTACTTCAGTCTCACTACCTGATATTCAAATTTCCCTTTATTGATAAAATAATGACTGGCTTCTTAGACTCTTGGGCCTTTATTAAATCAAACCTTTCTTATGTTTACATATTATATCAAATGAGACTCCATTTTCTGCTGATTTTTATTTTGTAATGATGTCTATCATTTCGTGTCTTTCCTTTCTGTCTTTCGAAATAATGAAGCTTCTCAGTCCATGTGGTTCCGCCTTTGCCTATTTCTCATATAATAGTACTATTCAATATTTAGGAGCTTGGATTTACTTTATAGAACTGGTTGGAATGAACGTGGGGTGATTTCTTTCACATTTCTCTGTTTCTGAAGTTTATCTACATTTTAGCAAATTTCAAGAGAACAGTGATATATGACTAGAAAGAAGAAGATACTGGTTATCTGACAGAGCTAAGAAATTCTTAAGGGTTTTGGAACAGAGGAGAAGTCCATTTTCTAAGGGATAATTGACGGTGAAAGCAATTTGACCCCAAAAGTTTAAAGTGCAGAAACAAAAGCATGGGTATAGACTGGTAGAGCAATTTTTGAATATCACTTAAGACAGGTTTATGTAATGAGAGGAATGTTTATTGAATTTCCAGGTAATCAACAACAGAATTGTGTTGTACACTCTGATTTAACAAAGATACTTATTGTGAATAAAGAAAATGATTGCTGCTGCTGCGGCTGTTGTTGCTGCTGCTCTTGTTGTGTAACTTCTAGTCCATTCAGACTCACAGAGATCCTCTATATAACAGAACAAAACAGTGCCCGGTCCTGGGCCATCATCACAGTTGGCTTTATGTTTGAGCCCATTGTTTCTCTATACCAATCCATCTTGTTCAGGGCCTTTCTCCATGTTACCAAGCACAATGTCCTTCTCTAGGAATTCGCTCTTCTGACAACATGTTCGAAGTATGTGAGATTAAGTCCAGCCAAATTTGCCTCTAAGAAGCATTCTGGCTATTTGTTCTTTTGGCAATCCACGATACTTTTAATGTTCTTTTCCATCACCATAGTTCATAGGCATCATGTAATCTTCTCTTCTCCTGATTCAGTATTCAACTTTCAGATGCATACGAGACGGTAGACAATACCATGGCTTTATTCAGATACGCCATAGCCCTCAAAGTAACATCCTGCTCTTCAATACTCTAAAGAGGTCTTAGGCAGCAGATTTCCCGAATGCAAGATCTCTTTTGAGCTATTTAATGTTCCTTCCACGAGCACTGATTGTGGATCTGAGCAAGGCAAACTCCTTACAAACTTCAAAGCTTTGCCATATATCATGGTTACCTACGCATCCAGTTGTGAGGATTTGAGTGTTCTCTAGTTTGAGTGGTATTGCACACTAACAGCTGAAATCCTCAAGCTTCCTCAGCAAGTGCTTCAAGTCCTCATTTTCAACAAACAAGGTCGTCTCATCTGCACATTGATAGTTGTTAACAAAGCTTTCTCCAATCCTGATACCACATTCTCTTTCATATAAGCCAGTCTCTCTGAAGACTTGCTCAGCATATAGATTGAACAAGGATGGTGAAAGGAAACAACCTTGGCAAACGCCTTTTCTGATTTTAAACCATGCAGCAGTTCCTTGTTCTAGTCACACAGCTGCCTCTTGATCCCTGTGCAAGTTCTATATGAATAGAGTGAAGTGTTCCAGAATGCCCGTTTTTTCTCAGACAATCCACAATTTCTTATGGTCCACACAATCAAACGTCTTTGCACAGTTAATACAACACATGTAAGCATATTTCTAGTTTTCTCTGCTTTGAAGCGAGATCTGAGACATCTGCCATGGTATCTGTTATTCCACATTTTCTTCCTAAAATTGCACAGAACCTCTGGCACTTCACTGTTTATGGAGTGCTGCAGCTGCTGTTGAATGATTATCAGAAAAGTTTTACTTGCATGTTATAGCAATGATATTGTTCCAAAGTTTGAACATTCTGTTGAGTCACCTTTTGATGGAATGGCCACATTCCATATGGTATGGATTTCTTCCAGCCATTTGGCCAAGAGCTGTCTTCCAAGTGTCCTGGTGTAAATAAATGAGTGTTTCCAGTGCTACCTTGGCTTCTTGAAACATTTCCATCGGTATTCCATCCTGGATCCTTGCTTGTGGCTAATGCAATAAGTGCAGCTCGACCATCTTCCTTCAGCATTATCGGATCTTGTTCATCTGCTGTCTTCTGAAATGGTGGGATGTCAACCAGTTATTTTTGCTACTGGGACTCTGTGTGTTCTTTTCATTTTCTTCTGATGCTACCTGCATTATTCACTATTTTGCCCATAGAATCTTTCAAGACTACAACGTGAGGCTTGAATTTTTTCTTTCAGTTTAAGAATGTGCTGAGACTGTTCTTCCCTTTTGATTTTGTAATTCTAAGCCTTTGCATATATTGTTATAATATTGACTTTGTCTTTTTGAACTTGCCTTTGAAATGTTCTATTCAGCTGTTTTTTTCATCATTCCTTCCATTTATTTTAGTCACTCTATGATTAAGAGCAAATTTCAGTCTCTTCTGACATCAACTTTGATCTTTCTGTCTTTCCTGTCTTTTTAATGATCTTTTTCTTTCCTACTGAGGGATGATCTTGATTTCCTCCCACAGATCATCAGGTTTTCTGCCATTAGTGTCCAAGGCATCAAATTTGTTCTTGAAATGTTCTCAAAATTCAGTGGGATACACCCAAGGTCATATTTCAGTTCTCGTGGTTTGGTTTCTATTTTCTTCCACTTTATCTTGAATTGGCATTTATATGCCAATTGATGGTTTGTTCAATAGTTGATCTCTGGTCTAGTTTTCACTGCTGATATTGAGCTTCTCCAGCATCTCTTCACACAGACGTAGTCAAATTGATTGCTATGTATTACATCTAGGAAAATCCATATGTATGTCATCTGTTGTGTTGTTGAAAAAAATATTTTTGCTATGGACAAGTCATTGGTCTTACTCTAGCATGCAATCTCCAGCATCATTTTTATCAACAAGTCTATAGTTCAGGAAACTATTGTTTCTTCTTTGTTTCCAACTTTTTCATAATTACCAATGCATCTTGATTACATGCTTGATCAATTTTTAACTGAGTAATTGGCAGAATTCTTCAATTTTTTTCATCACTATGTTTTATGGGTGGTGCATAATAGTTGTATTGATTGGATTTAAATACTAGTGTTAGATCCCTCAGGTGGAAACACCTTGGCCCTTAGCTTCCCAAGATAAAGAATTCACACCGAAACCTGGCTTGTGATCCAAGTGATTTTTTTATAAAGGTTTTACAAAGCTACCTCCCCCATCCCAGGGCACTCACATCCACACATGGTGACCTGAGCCAGAGACACCACAGCAGCCGAGGAGCAGATGGAAAAGTGGGGGGTGGGCTCCTGATTCTGGCTTGTGAGCCCCCCTCTCCCACTGGGATACTTGGTCGACAGCACTGGTTGACCCCATTGGCTGAATTAAGCCCACTTGGCCTAGATTGGAGCCCAGCCAGGTGCACTAGCTTCCTGACTCAAGGGTCTGAATTTGTGCATGCCCAATAACCTATTTTGACATTCAACTTCCTGCATCAATTTCCAGCTTCCTGTAAAGGGGATGAGGGAGGCAGGGAATTTAGCATGTAGAGGGACAACCCCTGATTTCTGCCTCTAGCTACTGAACACTAGTTGTATTGATTGAACTTCCTTGAAGACAGATAGATGCCATCCGATCCGAGGCAGCATTTCACTCCATGATGGGTTTTGCAATATCTTTGTTGACAACAAATGCCATGGCATTTATTTTGGCTTGTGTCATACCTGGCATATTAAATCATATGATTCTCTGATTCCAAATGGTGCATGTGAGCTCGTGTCACTCACCAATGCCCACTCTATCTATCTTGATGCATTTCATTCCATTCTTGAAAACTTCCAGTTTTCCTCGGTTCATGCTCTCTGATCACCAACAGATTTCTGCAGCTGTTTCTTCTTATCTGGAGTCAAACCCCATCAGCACGTGAAGCTCCTGAAGACTCCACGGCCACAGGCTTTACCTGACTCATGTCACCGTGGCTGTCTCTTGGAGAAATCAGTTTCTCCTCACAGTCACATTTTGAGTACCCCCCCACCTGAGGGGCTCATCCTGCAGCGCGAGCTCTGACAACATTCTGCTCCCAGTCCTTAGACCGTCAGTAGCTAAGAATGTTTAGAAGCTAGGCAGAAAGACTTTTAGTGGCTCCTTCCTCCAAAGTGGGGAGCTAGGGCCACGTCCTTTCTCAGAGTCTGTTACTCACCTGGAAGCTCTGCTGAAATATGTCCGCTTTGGGTGACCCTGCTGGTGTTTGATCTACCTGAGACATAGCGTCCAGCAGTACACAGATCACCACAGCGTGACAGACTGACCACAGTATGACAAACAGCTGTGGTGAGCCATAAGATCAAGTGTAATTTGATGCCCACACAGCACCAGACACTCCT
Organism: Nesogale talazaci; assembly: GCA_004026705.1. Lineage (NCBI taxonomy): Eukaryota > Metazoa > Chordata > Mammalia > Afrosoricida > Tenrecidae > Nesogale > Nesogale talazaci. The sequence continues at coordinate 70,227 of PVJH01006955.1, forward strand.
CATGCCGAATCTGATCGTACTTTTCGCGTAGTCTGCCACTGGGAACCAATCAACTTGTTAAAGATCTCAGTCTTTTTATCATTTGCATTTCACTATTTTATCATTTGTCTCTCCACACTAGTGTAAGTGCCACCAGGCAGGGAGGACTGAGTGTCATTCTCATATTCTGTGCAGCATCTTCAGTGCCTCGTCCAGTATCTGGCACCTGGTAGAGACTCCATAAATATCTTCTGAATTTGAATGTAAAAACCTGAATCTTGACTTAAATTAGACATTTTAGTTCCTCTTTCTGTAAGTAAATTCAGAATCTGACACCATGTATTAGTACAAGGGCAATTAGATCATGACTTAGTGAAAGATAGCATGTTGCACTGGAAATGTGGTACGATGTTTGGACATAATGCAAGAGAGGGATAAGTAATGAGTTTAAGCATAGAGAAGACTGTGTGTTTTTATATGTAAAAAATGCAGTTGAGATGAATCTTTATACTTCTGTAAACAGTTGCAGCCTCAGAAACTCACAAGAGTAGTTCTAGCTTGTCCTATAAGGTTCCTATGAGTTAGAAGCAACTCAATGATAGTAAGTTTGTTTTGATTTTATACATTTACCAAGAAGGAGCCATGGCAGTGTGATGGGTAACATGCAGGGCTGCTAACCACAAAGTCAGCAGTTCAAAAGCACCAGTCACTCCTCAGGATAAAGATGAGTCTCTCCACTCCCATAAAGATTTACACTCTCAAGAGATCACTGAAAACAAGGGTGCTATAGCCAAATATAGTGAAGAAAGTAGATGGTGCCCCCCCCCCACCACAAGGCTTGAATTCAAACAAGCAGCCATCTAAGCCAGAAATCAAGTAACTCTACAGCACAGAAACACACCAGCTTAGGTGATCCAAAGATGACAGTAACAAAGCCCAAACATGACGAATGGAAAATGACCAGAGCTTAAATTGTGAATACCAATTTATAGAAGACTATGTAGAAGAGTGCAAGCCCCCAATCCATCTGCAGAGTAACTAGTAAGTTAGTAAACCTCGGGCAGATCCCCTGTAGCCACAGGTCATGGACTCGAATAGCTTCACTATCCAATGGAGATTATAGTAAACTTGATTTTACTGGATCAAACCATGGTATCAGATAATATTGGGTCAGTTTATCTCCATCATGACCCAACCTGAATTTACTCTCTAGACTCAACTATTTTTTGCTTCTTCCATGACAGAAATATCTTCTCTGGCTTTTAAATGTTGTTGGTGGTCTTTTCTTTCTTACTCATTATTTTTATGTTTACACTCTTAATTTATTTATTTTTGTTTTTTTGGCATCACTGCCCTCTGGTGGTGGGAGTAGGAGGCCCAGCCTTTGCTCCTGTGGAGCTGGAATTGAACCTCCATCCCAGTGGGCTGCAGTCCCGCACACAACCACTACACCACCGGGGATCAGCCCCTTTATTTTTTGTTTTGTTTTTGTTAGGTTTCCCAATTTATGAAGCACAGAAGCAGTTGGATGCCTGGATTTGATGCAATTGCAACTTGATGCAAACAAAAGATGCAATTGTTTATCAAGGGGTGTGGAGGGAGAGGGAAAATGGGAAGCAAACAATGAATCAAGAATCAGCCAGAGTTGATTGTGATGATGTATATCCAACTCTTTCTTAAAGTGTTTTCATTCTAGAAGCATATGATATGTGAATATTCTATCAAGAAAATGACTTTTAAAAAGATAAAGAACCCTAGTTTGACCCTAGTCACCATGGGTGAAGGAGAAAGAGGTGTCTCTTAGGGAGCATTGAGTTTAGGTTGATGGCGGTGGAATACTTTGGCAAAGAATATCCATCATGGTTGGGCAACATGAAGCATATAATCAAGGGCACTGAATTCTACTTATAGAAGTTGTTGAAGTGGAGGCTGTTTTGTTGTGTATATCTTTGCCACAGTTGAAAAATTAATAATTACATGAATGGCAATGAGTACAAGGAAGAAGAAAATGTTTAAAAATTGATTGCAGTGATGAATGTACAATTCTTGATCTGCTTAAACTATTGAATTGTATGATAGGTGGGTCGAGTGCTAATTAAATTGTTTAAAACAAACAAACAAAATTTTACAGCCTCGGAAACCTACAGGGATGGGACGGTTCATTCTCCCTGACCCAGCAGGGTCGTTTTGACTTGGAATCAACTCAAGGACAAGGGAGAGAGAGCGTCTTGCACGTTTCCATGGTCACGATACTCAGGAAGTTCATACCATCTTTTTTTAAAAATTGACACAAGGATACATTAAACCATGAATGAAAGACACAGTGTCTATCATGCTTTCCAATTTTTAAGGCACCATGACCCAGTACTGTAAACTGGCTCCAAACTCTGCATTCTATGCTCGCACAGCCTGGAGTCTAGAAGTCAAAGAGTAAGGGGTCAGCAGGGCCATGCTGCTGCTGCTGCTTCTTTTCAAGATAATAGAATGACAAGATAGGCTGAGCCCCGATGGAGTAGTGATTCTGTGCGGGACTGCAGCCCACTGGGTTGGAGGTTCAAATGCAGCAGCAGCTTTCCAGGAGCAAGGCTGGGCCTCCTACTCCCACCACCAGAGGACAGTGATGCCTCCCCCCAAAAAAAATTACAAATAAATAAATAAATAAAATAGAATGACAAGATATATTTTATCAAATAGTTTTTTGCAATTATTTTTAAGGCACAAGTAATTAAACTTACATTATTAGCAAAGTTGTGTTGCATTTCATAAAGTGACAAAAATCCTTTACTAGTCAACATTCAGAGAAAATACTGTGGTTTCAATTTCATAGCTTCATTTTATTTGCAATGACACTGCAATGACCACCAGTAAGAAATACTCCTTAGCTTATTTGTAGTTTTATTTTATTTTATTCACCTCTTTCTTGATTTTATTTTTATATTTTCCATTTTAAAAAATCATTTTATTGGTGGCTCGTACATCACAATCTATCCATACATATACTGTGCCAAGCCCCTTCACCTGCCTGCTATTTCATCATTCTCCAAATCTCTGCTTTTCCACTTGAGCCCTTGATGTCAGCTTCTCATCCCTTCCCCTCCCCACTCTCCCCTGCCCTACCACCCCCCATTGCCTCTCATATAGATTATTATTATTTTATCCTTGCTCACTCCCCTGATGACCCTTTTCCAGATAGAAGTTTATGTGTAGGTCATTGTGATTGGCTCCCCCTCTCCATTCCACCCTCCTTCCACCCATCCAGTAACTCCTCTTTAACTACTGGTCCTAAGGGCTTCACTATTGGTCCTAAGGGCTTCATCTGTCCTGGGTTCCCCAGATTTCCAGTTCCCCTCTGTACCAGTGTACCTCTTCCAGTCCAGCTAGATTTGTAAGGTAGAATTGGGACCATGATAGTTGGGGGGGAGGAAGCCTTCAAGGCTAGAGGAAAGTTGTATGCTTCATCGCTACTTCACTGCACCCTGACTGGCCCTTCTCCCTGCAACTCTTCTGTAAGGGGATGCTTCTTGCTTCCTAGTTTCTGAGGGTTTCTGTCCCTTCTCAGCCTTCCTTGTCTTGCAGATTCAAATCTTCAGTCTTTGACTCATTCCTCACATGACCATCCTGCTTCTATCTGTGTCTCTTCTTATAAGGTCACATTGGACTAAGCTCCCTTATGACTGCATCTTACCAAATTGTGTCGTATTTCCAAATAAGGTCACATGTCGAGTACTGGTAATGACGTGGCTTTGGTAGAACACTGCATAACCTGGTACAGGTACTAGTATATATAGTGGTTCAACTTCCGGGGTAACAAGCGTGGTGCAATAGATAATAATTTTGCCAGTGGAACAAGTAAAGGTAAAAGATTGCCCAACTAGTAGGCACCTGGTTGGTATGAGGCACAGCCCAGGGTCTCCTGACTCCAGACGTTCCCTGTAGTAAGGCCTGGTGGTCAGCATGTTCTCTGAAGACAGGAAGTGCATGGTGGAATGGTGAGGAAACACTAGGGTGATGCCAGTATGAGCCACATATCCGACTTGTTGAACTACACACTTCTAGTGAAGGTGAAATAATTCTAATCTCTGTGTAATTAATTAGCTTCCTGGTCACCTACATTTGGGCATGCCAAGACAGACTGCCACCTTTACGATAATCAGCTAATAAATTCTCATGATTGTTACACTTTTATGCAGAGCAGTAATCTGAACAAATTGGCTGCTGACAGCTGCAGTAAATTGCCAAGAATGAGTGCTGTCAGAGAACAAGTTGTTTTTATGAACATGCAGAATAAGTAAATCCCGAGTCATGCAATTTTATTCAGTTGAAGTTATTTGCAATCCAATATAGCAAGATTTAGAATGTTACTTATTAGTGTGAAACCTGCTAGTTTATCTTTCAAGTGACACTGATTTGGGGGATATACATTTTAGGTTGGTGAATTGGTGCTGACTTCATTTGTGTACTGTTATCTGGGGCTAAGCAGTGGCCCTTGTCAGGACAGAAAATGCCTCAAGGAGACGCTTTAGTACAGAGTATTATTTCTACAATATTTTTTATTAATGATCTGCTATGAGAAAGACATATGCCCAGTTGGCAAGTTCTGGGTGAAGAACAAATGCTTTTAAATTCTGCCACCATCAAAAGCACACCTATGCCTCCATCAGTGATACTGAGAGATAGAACACAGGTAGTCATGGGTATATTTCAGGTACAATGTGCCAAATAAGGAAAACAACTCTTGGAATTCAATGATCAAATTGATATATGTTTTTTAAAAAAAATTGAAGTTGAATTTATTTGAATATTTTCCACTGTAGATTCTGATATGTGATTTTTCTTACGTACAACACCAATATCACCATATCGATTTTACTTCCTACCTAACTAAGCACAGGACCAATCCAGCTGTGTCATGTCAGAAAGTTCAAGCATCAAAGTTTTTGTTTGTTTTGTTTTTAATAGAATCATTGCATTTCATCATTTCTTTTACTAAGAGTTGAGTGACCTTGTGAATTACTGAGGTAATACATAAGTGAAGAATCAAGTGTAATTGATTTTTTTCTTAGTTCTTCCTAAATTCCCCAATGCATTAGGATTCATATTATTTTCTGTTTTCTTTTCTGAAGATTTCCTCAGAACACTTATACTCATTGAAATATTCCTTACATAGTGGGAAGTTTCGAAAGACGATTTCTGCACCCCTCTGTGTGTATATTAGAAAGCTGGCCACCAAGTTTTTGAATGGAGAATTCCCACGGTTGCAGAAGTATACTCTGACAAAGCAATTGCTCTGGAGATAGTTGAACAGCAACAACAATTTCTGACAACAGAAAGTAATAACAGCACTAAGCAATATGGAATGCCAGATATGGTATAAAAACATCTGCACAATCCTAAAACTTGAAGAGCATGTTAGTTGTTACACATTGCATTCTCAAAAATGCAGACATACCATGGTGTTGTGTATTCCATTAATTACATGATTTTATATTTATTATTAATGGTATTACTATAAAGTAGCTCTCCTATATTAAGCGATCTCAAACAGTTCCATAAAATGAGTTGAATGTATGAAAGCTATGTTAAGTATGTTTTCAAAGATTGCCTTCATCAGCAAGCAAAATTGATGCATGCCTGTATGTCTGCTCAGAAGCCTTAATTTAAATATATTGTTAATGATGAGGGCTACCTTGTAATATTTGCTAGTATCTCAGTATGGATAGCATACCCCTGGAAGTTGTGTTGACATGAGTAGATGTGACTTTCTCTCTTGGCTATTTTTCTTGATACTGTCTGTTTCTTTGGGCTGCATTCTTTCCAGGTCTGGTGACACCTTCCCTGGATTGCCTGTTGTCACGTGGAGACACAGAGCACAGGGGAAGGACAGATGTCAGTTCTGTCACCCTCTTGCTTCTCAGCATTGCTCTCTGTGTTTCTTCATTTAGGATTATCCCCAAACTACAGTTTCTTCATTGGGTTCTTTGGAGGCAACTGTGTATTTTGTGAGGGTTAGTTTAGGGGAAAATTAAGTACTATAAGTACCTAATATCCACTGTCAAAGGCATGTATGAGCTGAATTCACTGACAGCTAGTCATCGGGCCAGGTGCCACCTTCCAGTCCTCAGTGTTACACAGCTCCTGCTTCCCCTCATAGAGCCATGGTGGGGTAGTCAGAGAGAGAGGAGGCTTTCCATTCCCGTAGTTACCATCTCAGAAGCACACAGAGGCCGTACTGTCTGTCCTACGAGGTTGCCAGGCATCAGAATTGGCTCAGTGGCTGCGTGTTTTGTTTATTCTCCCTCGAAATACTCTTCAGGCTCATGTGATATATCTGTTGCGTTGACTACTTGTGTTGATATCTGTGTGAAAGAGTAATGAGAATTTATTCCTTATTTTTTAACTAAAAGTTAATTCAAAGAATTCTGATATTTAACCCCCGGATATCTGTGGGAATGTATGTACTCATAACTATTCATAAACACATAGTCATAACCTCACACAGACACAACACACGCATACACACATGCGTACACATACGTAAATACACATACACTCACACACACACATACCCTCACACACACATATACATACACACACACATACACACAAATACACATGTATACTTACACATACACCACACATTGTGTTAGTCCGGGTAGACTAGAGAAACAAATAAATAGACACGCATTTGGATATAAGGGTAAGGTTTATATACAAGAGGAATGGGACATTGAGAAAGCATCCCAACCCAGTCCACTTCAGAGTCGTAAGTCTGTTATTAGCCCATATGCCCGATACCAGTCTACAAAGTGTCCTTCCGACTCACGAAGTCACAGGTCAGTGGGTGCAGTATCTCGGTGCTGGCAGGGGTCTCCCCATGACTCCTCGCATCCAGGGCTCAGGGTCCATCAACAGCATCCAGTGCTGGCAGGGGTCTCCATGTGGCTTCTCCAGCTTCAGAGGTCTGGTTCCATCAGGGCAAGGCCATGTGGCTTCTCCTCTGGCTCCTCCAACTCTTCCAGCTCCTCAGACGCTGCCATCTTGTCTTGTCTGTAGTTCTTCGTCTCGGAGACTGACTCCAACAACTGGGGAGATGACCTCTCATCTCCAGGAGGGAAATATCACAAGACTTCCTAGAATTCTCAGGAGAAAGCTATGCCCACACGGAGGCCTCATCGGCCACTCAATGGCTATCTCCAGATTAACAGACTAGAATCCACCCCCACATCCCAATCATCAAATTGACATATCGAATACATGACCGCCACACACATACACACTCATGGAAATACACACATGAATACATGCATACACATATACACACAAACACACACAAGCGCATGCACACACAAGTACACATACTCATATCATACACAAACACATAGCTGTACTCTCAAACATACACACACATACCCACACGTACACACACATACAAGTACACACGTAAACACACATGCACACGTACACATACACTCATACATATGCACATGTACACATACAAGTATACAAATACATATACACACACACACGTACTCACACATACACTTATACATGAACACATGTACACACATGCATACACAGACATAAATACACATCCATGCACACATACACTCACACACACACACCTGAGGGGTGGCTCCCAGGTGGTTTCACTGAGGAAGAAGGGTTAGGGGTGGTGACAGAAGAAAAGACATAAGAGAGAAACAGTAATAAAAACCTGGAGAGGTTTTTTTTTAATGGACCACTTTTTGTCATGTATCTAAGTCATGCAAACATATATAGTTGGGTTTTTGTTGTTTTTTTTTAAGTGCCAGTGGTCACCATCTCTGATATGGAACATAGGAAATAAGATTCAGGTACTAGACATCGTTTAATTTCTCAGTGTCCCCATCTGTGACTCGAATTTGCATTTCTGAGTCCAGTTGGAAAGTTTTATTTAGTTATTTAGTTATTTATTTGATGTGAGTCAGGCCTAGTAGAGATAGTCTTTTTGTTTGTTTCTAGTATCAAAATAAGAGAGCTTTGAAAAGTTTGTGGGAAAATTCCATTCTCTTTTTATTCCATGTCTCCAGTTAATGAAACCAGATATTATATTTTACATAGCACATCCAGCATTTAAATTATCCTTTATGATTTCTATGTTCCTACAACTCTGTACAGTAGAGGCTTTAAATTTCCATATGATAACTGAGAAGAGTTGGGGTGCAAAGAACTGAGATGATTTTTTTAATATCACAATACCACCACAATGAAAAACCTGGGTCAGTTATGACCCACAGGGATCCTGCATGACAGGGTAGACCTGCTCATGTGAGTTTGGGGGCCTGCAATTCTTTACAGGAGTAGGAAGCCTTGTGTTTTTCTCTCTGGTTTCACAATACTAATGGATGAGTTTCATTAAAACGTTGGTGTTAGAGAGGATCGTGTGTTTGTCCCCACTATGAAGCACATCCCTCATTGGTGTCCCTTGCTGACCCAAGACTCTACAGGGGCAACACTGGAAACACAAAGTTAGGATGGCACCCAGTCTGACCCCACCACACCAAGACAAAACACTAAGGGTGTGCAGCAGAGCAGCAGCAGGGGGAGCAGAGCATGGAGGTCCTGAGGGAGTGCCGAGGATAGACTTTGGTGTCAGGGCATGGCAGCCCATCAGACTCAACTGGAGGACAGTCCTAGAGGTCCACAAACAGGCTTTGTACTATTTACAGGTTTTTCTTTCATTATTTTTTGTTTACCTATTTATATTTTTCTGGACAAAAAATAAATTAACTTTTGTATTCTGTCCCCTAAGTATGGACTCTGAAGACAGATAAATGTATTCAAAGAAACAGAGAATCTATGATTATTGTAGAAATAATGATTTTGACACCCCAAAATCCGGGGGATGAGCTCTGTCCCGATGTCTTAACCGAGGGCCTGGCACATCAGGAGCGTTGTCACAGCTCATGAATTCGTGAGTCAGTGAAATTAGGGTTGGGGCGAAGAGATCTGGTGGTAGATATGTTGAATGAGTGCATGGCGTGCTCAGTCTCGGCTCTGCTACGGGCAAGCATGGGCCTCTTGGGAGTGTTGAGCGAGCGGTCCACCTGAGCCTTTGTTTCCTTGTCCTCAACACCCTAATACATAGGGACCCCCAACTCTATTCCAGGTGCCACGCCCCATGCTCACAACGGCACATAATACCTGGACTTGTGAAATTTTATATTATCTGAATTCTTTCAAATAACGGAAACCCTCCCAAAAAAAACATTGTCATGGAGTGGATGCCAACTCGCAGGGAGCCTCTTGGAGAACACAGTACTGCCCCTGGGAGTTTCTGAGGTGTCACTATTTACAGGAGTACAAAGCCCCAGCTGACTCCCCTTGAGGGGCTGGTGGTTTTGAACTGCTGACAGCGCTGCTAGCTACCTCACAGCGTAACCACCACAGCACCAAGGATCCTTAGGGTGCATGAAAACCAGCCAAGCAAAGAGAGTAGATATGTCATTCCAGGCAGGAGGGATGCCATGCCGAACCACAAGGAAAGAGGTCCTCCCTCGCCTGGTGGCAGAGAGAATTGCACGCTGTCTGGAATGACTTAAGGACTTAAGGAGTGAAACGTGAGCTGTTGACAGCTGTTGCAGGGCACCGTAGCCTTGCTCAGAATATTTTCATAAGTGGTCAGGTTTGGGTCTTAGACAGCGATAATTCAAGGCGTTCAACTTCATTTGTGGCTTTTGCTTTACCCCAGGTGGTAATTATTAGCTGCTCCCACAGGGGTTTTTGTTTGTTTGTTTGTTTTTACCAAGGAGGTAGTAGGAATGAGAGAAAATGGGCCAAGACAAGGGAGATGAGAAAGCAGTGCAAAGTGACCTGTCCTAGACTGTTCCCTGATGAGCCACCCAGTGACTGGTTACTCGGCAGGCACCCCACGGCCCATGGGCACACAGGCATTATGCTTTGGAACAGCATCTGAGAGGTAGGAAGGAATGGAAAATAATCCTCCTTCTCCTAATCTGTCGGCTGCACTTCACGCCATGAGGAAACATGGTCCACATTCTTTCGCTCTCCCTCATTGGTGGCTGCTCCGGGAGCCAGAAGCCCCCTCATCCTATAATGTGGCTTTTCATTCGGGGGCACAAAAAGCCCTAGAAGTTAGAAACTTCAGGCATAGACCAAGATGGACAGTAACAGCTAAGAGGATGGACCAGCCCAAGTAAACACGAGAAAGTCAGACTTAAGGGAACATCCCAAAGGTCCAAGACCAGCCGATGGTTCATGGTGGTTGGTTGAGGAGCAGCCAAGTAAGGGCAGACAGGAGGCCAGCAGTCAAGGACCCAGAAGGCCAGGCTCCAGGAGAATCTGAGGAGGTGCATAAAATGCATCATCTAACTTCTAACTACTCATATGGGACCCCCTGAAAGCCTAAGTTGCAGGTCCAAGGATCCCCAGTCGGAATCGGGAACCATGGGCCTCCCTCCCTTCTGTCACCCTCCTTCTTCACTTCCCAACCTTGATGTGTGGGAGGCACAGCCTCGGGCTGCTTGGGACAGAGTTTGGGAGGAATTCAACTGCCTTCCTTTGAATGTGGACAGTCAGATTTTTACACTATTTTTGTCTGGGCAATCGTTGAGTATATAAATCGTTGAGTATTTTTGTTAATGATGGGAACTGGGGTGTGTAAGTGCTATTGGTTCCTGTGGTACAAAGTTATCTGACTTGAATATTCCCCCTAAAGTTTGTAGTTCAAGTCTACCCACAAGTGCCTCAGAAGACAGACTCCAGGCAGCCCACTTCTATTCTGATGCATGTGAAGTTGGGATTTACATGATAGCAACTAATGGAGACTGTAAAGCTACCCACTCACTGCCAGCAATTAGTGACCCCACAGGACAGAGGAGAAAGACTGGTGGATTTCTAAGACTGCAACTCTTAAGGGGAGTAGATGGCCCCGTTTTGCTTCAGAGCGGTCAGTAGCTTCAAACTGCTGCACTTGTGGGTAGCAGCCCAACGTAGAATAGCCCCAGTGCCACCACAGGAGGGTCTTGAAAGCCTACATTGCTATTTAGATCTCAATTGAATGCCTTTCGAATTATATTATTTGGATAGTGAGGCAGAAGCTCTAGAAGGCTAGTAGACACGTTGTATTTATTTACAACGCTGAACCTTCTATAAAAGTTCCATGTGCTAAAGCCCATCATTTTGCCCCTCCCTCTGATCAATAATGTGATAGGATGGATTCTACTTTCTTCTTTAATAGTTGAGTTTATCATCTCATTTGGGAAATATGCTAAAGTAAGCATTACTCCATGTAGTTGCAAGAAATCCCCCAAAAGCGCCCGGCGGTGGCGCTGCGGGTGAAGTTCTGCACTGCTGGGCACAAGGCCTGTGAGGCCAGGCCACCAGCCGCTCCGGAGGAGAAAATATGAGACTTTCAACTCCCGTCAAGCTTTGGCTTTCACAGCCCTCAGGGAGCAGTTCTACTCCTTTTCAAGAGTCACCATGAGTCACAATTGGTTCCAGAGCAGTCCATAAGGAGTGTCTTCCAATCCCTTGTATAACACCAGTGTTGAATGCCGGGCTGTTGGAACCCACTATGAGGCGCCACGGTGGAAAGTCTTGGAAGTATGCATCCATTGAGATCCCTGCCCAGAAAACCCTGGGAGCCGTTCTCCTTTGTCCCGTGCGGTTGCTCTGAGTCCCCATGGACTCCATAGCACTCCACAGCAACAGGCATTCCCGTGTGCTGCAAATAGCTAAGTGCTCGATAGTTTGAACCCACCCAGAGACAACTCAACTCACAGTGACAGTGCTACCTACAGGATGAGCGTTGGATTGCTTCACCACAAGGTTGGTGTTTCAAGCCCCCCAGCAGCTCTGAGGGAGGAAGATGAGGCTTTCTGCTCCCGTGGGGGCATACAGCTTCAGAAACCCACCCAGAGGATTACTGTGAGTCAGGTTTTGACTTGATAGCAGAGGATCTGGTTTGGGGTTGTTAGAGGTAGCTCAGAAACCAGATGTGAAAGATCACTTTGAAAACCCAATGAAGCAGTTTGGCTCTGCAGATATGGGGTGGTTGTGGTGGTGGTGGTGGTGGAGGCCCGGGAGCTCCAAGAGTCGGAATCAACTCCTTCACAAATAGCAGCAACAACGACACATGTTGTGATCAGTAGTCATGAAAATTGTTCTGTATTTCATGTGCCCAGTGCCTAGAAGAAATCGGTGGTCATAAAGTTAGTACCCACCAGAACTAGAGGAATTCTGAGGCAGTTGCTAAGCATGGCGGCCCCAGAGAAAGTCAGTATGCGATCAATCAGCTTGCTTCTGGCTTGAAAATACATCGGAAGAAATGAATTTTCTTTCCTGCCATCTAAAGTTGTGCTTTTAATCTCTTGTTGTGTGGAGTTGCAGAGAAAGGAAGATGTCCCAGGTATGACTATGGCTAGAGTGATAACAGATAGGGGACTTGTGTGTTTTGAGAATTTGAGCTTCATGTAGTGCTGTTATCTCACATTACAGAAGAGAAATTGAAAATTCAAGAAGACAAGATGTCTTGGAAATAGAGAAGTCCTTCATGAAAGATGGAGAGCCAGAAGAACCCAGGAATCAGATGACCAGATCAGGCTCTTTCCCCTGTTATCAGTCCAGTGGTTATGTGTTGGGCTGTGAGCCCCAAGGTCAGCAGTTCAAAGCCAGCAGCCAGTGCCCTGGAGAAAGCTGGGACTTTCCATTCCTGAGAAGATCTACAGTCTCGGAAGCCCACAGGGGCAGTTCTGCCCTGTCTGAGAGGGTCACAATGAGTCAGCTTGAGGGTGTTGTGAGCTTGGTTTTCTGGTTTGGTAGATATGGTATTGGAGTTCGTGGGTCTGCGCTAACACTTCCAACATTGCCCTTTTCATCTTGATGACCACTTATTTCATACTTTCTGGATGAGCCTCATAATCTAATCATCTGTTCCACCATTTCTTTCCTATTCAATCTATAGTAAGCCTTCTGCTCTGCAGAGGTATGGGCGAGCAAACACAGGTGAGTTTGCCCCACAGCAATACAGGCTCCATTCACATACCACATTTATACATATTAAGTCAAAATCATTCAAAAGCAACCAAGAGGTAACAAAGACTTCTTACTCACTCATTCCAGCAGTAATTTGATTTCGTTTGATGCCCATTTAATGCAGATGTCAGTGATACTGTATTGCTGTAATGCTAACTTTATCCTCTAGCTAACAAGACAATTTAGTTTAGTGACCAGGTGACACGTCATTTAAAATGGCAACTGTGGATTATTACTTAGATAAATAGGAGATGTGATTTACCCTCAACCAGTAAAAAGAGTATTGAAGTCTTCAGCACTCTTTTGTCCTGTGTATTTGTGGTGTGTTGACTCTGTCTACATTAGAATGTTTAAATCCAAAATCCCAAAGGATTAAATATAGGACAGGTCATGACTAACTCTTTCTATTGGCATAGGCAATGTTGGAAATTTAGTTTTAACAGAAAATCATGATCCTTCCTATAAATTGATAGTATAGTTTTGAATTTTCATAGCTTCATAGTTTTTAAAATGCAAATACTTCCTCTTTTGTCATCTTATAAGATTTGAGGCCTGTGGTCTTCCTTCCTACTTTGCTTGTACCTTCAAACATTGTAATAAATATAACCTAAATCCAAACTTGGAGATTTTCCTTCTGTTAAAAATAAGCCCAGATATTACCCAGGTTTAAGAACCCCAGCTAATAACACACACTTTCTCGGTGGGTGGATGCCTGCTTTCTCAGGAGCTATTGAGGGAAAAGTCTAGGTCATTGATTATATAGTCCCAATTTCAGGCCATGACCCTGCCAGTTACTGTATTGAAGTATCAACCTCGCTGGGTCTCTGTATTTCTCATTGGTAAACCAAGAGATTGCAGGCATTCACCAACCTAACCTAGTATCGTAATCGTAAATAAATGAACTAGACTCTCTAGAATCAATTCAGGGAACATGACTCTATCCAAAATGATTTCATTTCCCAACTTGTTACTGTCAGTCACAAACACAACAGCAACAACAACAACAACAAAAATCTGTGGACTAGATTCCATCTGAAAGTTTCCAGCTTGTAATTCTGGCACCAAATAATCTTTAGCGTATCCTCCCCAACTAAGTGCATTGGCTTTCATGAGATGACGTCCACTGTCACCGTGAACAGTCCAAAGTGGTAATTGACACAGAAGGGGCGCTTGAAGAAGTCTTCAGTGTGCTTTAGTATTTTAACAGTCGGGCACCATTAAAGGAAAGAGAAACAGGGGCGGGATGGAGGGAGGGAGAGACACAGAGAGAAAAGTAATGCTGGCAAGGGACTAGGAAGTGCGTGATCAAAGTAAATGAAAGACCCGTCTTGGTCTCATCTGAATTTCTACCCTTGTTCATTGCTCTTGCACCACCGCCAGGCACCGTGGCAGATTCTTGAGAAGTACAGCGTCATCGTCATGTTTGCCTGACAATCGTATTAGAGAACATTTTCAGGGGCCTGTTTCTCACGGCTGCATTCTTAGCCTCAGTTAGTCACAGGCCTTGCTGACAAGAAAAGGCAATCCATAGGTTCGTCTCTCCTGAATTTACGGGTCGCATCCTGGTACATCGAAATGGGTGTGGTGCGGCTACTTCTGACACATTCTAATTCGAAGGAGATGTCTTCGGGAGTCAGCTGTTCTCATCGGCTGTGCAGTGGATTCCCACCCGTGTGACCCAACAGGACAGAACTGCCCATGGGGCTTCCACTGCTACCACTTTCACAGGAGCCTGATGTCAGGTCTTCTCCCGCAGAGCCACCGAGTGGGCTTCACCTTTCAGTTTGCAGCAGAATGTCGCACCAGGACTCCTTGTCTGCCCGTGGCACAGACTCGCGAGGTGCCGCTTTTGTTGGAATTTTCCCGACAGAGCAGGGTGCTTCTTTTTTTTTTTTTTTGTCTTCTGCATCCATCACCATCGGCTGTCCGTCAGTTTCTAACCCCACCGCATCACACGCTAGCTGGTGGACAGAAAGAGAAGGCCAATGCCAGCTTGAGTTTGATTTCTCAAAAGCACTCCAACAGGGGAGCGAAGCCCCAGGATGCACTTTGAGGCCCTGTTCACGGAATGTCCATGGAAAACCAAAGCAACCGTAACAAAGATAGGGAACAGGGAGCAAGAATGGAATCCGTCCTTACCCGTTAGGATCTGCTTCCACCTTTAAGCCTTGCAATGGACCGTTTCCTATTTTCAGTGCCTTTTACGCCTGCCTGCCTCGTTTCTCTCAGTTTCCTGGCCTGGCGGTCACCACATTGTCTTTCTCTTCAGAACCTGCTGGCTTTGCGACGGAAAGGGTCTTCAAGGTGCTCAGTTCTAGGAGGGGCGGAGCCTGGGCCGCCACCTTGAGCGACCGCTCTTGGGAGCCCTGGGGGTGTCACCCTTGACCTCGAACAGCTTCCCATTCAGGCGAGGTTCTTGTCTACGTAGATGTAGGCAGGATAATCTTCATCAGTTGGCTCGGCGTTAAAGATGGCAAGCTTCTGGCAGCATCGAAGTACCCGTGCGCTTTGGCTGCTTCAGGACACGGAAGAATGGGTGGAAAGCACCCGTTGTCACAAACTCAGACACACCGCATCTACCCAATCCTCCTCCTAGCAACCCCGCCCTCGTCCGTGCCCAAGACGGTCCTTGTTTCTGGGACCAGAACGTGTCCCCTTCCTCCTGCCGAGCAGCTGTTGGTTTCAAACTGATGACGTTGAGATTAGCAGCCTCCCCCCCCCACCCCCAACCACTACACCACCAGGTCTCTGATGGTTGTACTAGAGGCATGAAAGGCAGGTTCTCCAAGGGCTCAAGCGGAAAAGCCGGTATTTGGAGAATGATAACAGCAGAAGACATGCGAAGGTGCTTGGCACAGTATATGTATTTATGTGTTGTGAAAAATGATGTATGAGCCCTCAACAAAATGATTTTTCATTTTAAAAAAAAGGCAGATTCTCGGTCAGTTACCTCTCTATGCAGCTCACATGAGTTTTTCGTAAGCAATGGCCCACTCTGACATAGTTCTTTGGCCACCTAGGGATTGAATATCCACACTGCTCGTCTGTGTGTGTGTGTGTGTGTGTGTGTGTGTGTGTGTGTATAACTTACAGGAAATCAACAACTCGACATATTTTTGGAACCACAGTCTGAACTGTGTGAAGGAGGTCAATGGACAGGAAAGGCATCTTCTCTCAATGGCAGAAATCCTCGTGTTGTTGATGTATTTTTCCCACCGTTCCGAGAGCAGCCAGCTTTACCACCGCGTGACATGGGGAAGAAAGCCACTTGCTGATCCCGAACTGTTTGTCCCCAGGTGCCAGGTGGACCTGTCAGCCCTCAGCAGGGAACAGACGCACAAGTTGGAGCTGCAGCTGGACGAGGGTGCGGGACACCTGGTGCTGCTGGTCACCCTGACGGCTTCGGCCACTGTCAGTATCTCGGACCTCTCCGTCAACTCCCTGGAGGACCAGAAAGAACGGGAGGCGATATTAAAGCGATATGTACGTATGCCACCCTCCTCCCGCTGGGGCCAGCTGTGAGGAGACGACCGTGTAAATAAGGCACGTGGGGGGGCCTGCAGAGAAAGAAAGCGGGGCAGATGCCCACGCGAGCCAGACCTTTGCAGAAAGCCTTGCCTTCCTCACCGCCATCTCTGGGGTCTCTTGGGTCTCTCGGACCCCAGAGATCCTGGGATTCTGCGGTTTTCCCAGGGAAGCTTCCCTTCGAGCAAAGTCGACCATCGGCCTGCCGAGCAATCTCCCCTAAATGAGAAATCGTTAACTCTTTGCGGTTGCAATTAAGATGTCTTTGTCTTTGCAAGTATGAAATGGAGCGAACGGCACTCACTTTAATTAGTAGCTTGGTAACTAGAGAGTATTCGCTGAAGCGCTTTTTACGTTCAACTACTTGAGGCGGGGGGAGGGGGCGGAGGGGGGGTGGTTGGGAGGGGAGCAGGGGGGGAAAAAGCTGGGTTGTATTTCTTGGATGATTTGTCTTAGCCGAACGTCAAATAGAATTCAAACGAAGCCTCCTTTGCTTTTGATGGAGTGTGGAGGCACAGCATGGGACATGGGGTTCCTACCACAGCTTGCTCAGAGTGGCACCCACGCCCGCCTTGGCCTCCTGGCTCGGGCCTGTCCTCTGCCACCCTGCAGTTCTCTCTTGCCAACAGGCGGGGGAGCTCTTACTCCACCACTGCCTGTCAATGGCGTCTTGAACAGGTCAGTGTCTCAGAGAAAAAGCTTTCCCACTTAAAATCACAAAGCTGGTATTGTACCATGCTGCCAGGTGTTTAGAAGGCTTCTCTAGACACTCAGCCATGAAACCAAGCTCTGACTAACAAAGAGCTGCTTAATTTTTTTTTTTTTAGATTTTAAAATATTCCTATGTGCTGACTGACATCCTTTCAATAACTGAATTTAATAAAGATGTACCTTATCAGGCTGTGCAGATAACATGAAGTGCTGGTACTAATGCCCTACAATATTCTTCAAACAGATTAGCAGGATGTGCGCTTCAGCAAATTTATTCGGCCTATCTCCCCTGAATCAGCTGTCTGCTAATGCTTGTACAACTCATCCACCAGAGGTGTTATCATAAACAGTTTAATAGAGGTGACTTTGCAAGGCTAAATAGTATATATTTTTAAACCAAATAAGAGCCTAAGGTATTGTACGGCATCTTATCATAGGGGATTGCAATTATGGAAATTCTTTCACATTTTGGTACCCACCAAAACATCATATTCTCTTGTGACCAGAGGGAGCTACGTGAATTCAAAAAAAAAAAAAAGTTCCATGGACTTAATTGGTATATGAGTATAAAATTCCTGCTAGGTATTATAATACTATATTTGATAGATTCATACATTGATACTCCCTCATATATTAGAATGATACTGCTGGCTGTATAATTAGAGGTAATCCAGTTCTTATTGATTCTCTCTCTCTCTGTCTTTTCTAGATAGACTTCCTTAAATCATTTCCATTCAGAATTTGAGGATTTGTCCCTATATCTTCTTTGAAATGCACCTTATTCCCTCGATAAGATATAAAATCATATGAAAATGAACCAGCTAATGGTCAATTTCTATGCTGCTGAAAATATTAAACATGAAATAGATATAAATATAGCAACTTAACCCTGAATTTCTGACAGAGGCCATATCACCTTTCACAGACCCACTTGCTAAAAGACTACAACATTCCAGAGAGCCTATGTGTCATCATTACTTATAATAATTCATGACAAAAATCTACATCTTAGGGTTTCAACATATTCCCTTTTTTATGACTCAAATGGCCAAGGTAACAAATGCAGGACTGTGTCTGAAATACCACTGTTTTGAGAACGACAAAACCCAAGTTGTTGAATCACTTGGGGAATTATTGACATTCCCCTCGAAGAGCACACGTCTGTAAAAGTTCATGTTAAACTTAGGAATTGTGGTCAGGAATACCCATGAATTCCTCCCACGCTTGTGAGAAACAGCACCGGGGAGAGAGAACGAAGGGAAAAAAGACAACCCTCTTCGTTGTTGTCATTTAGCTGCTCATTGCTAAGCATCGAAGCCCCACACATTAAACAGACATGACTGTGTGAGCCATTATTTCATCGCCACATTACTAGGAAGATGGCTAATTCCATTTTTCTTTTTTTCTTCTTTTCGGGGGACGGGAGGAGGGAAGGTCAATAGGGGGCAGTTAGTAATGGGTAGTAGACCAAGAGCTATTGTATGACCTTTTCAGAACGGGTCTGCTGAACCCTTGCTCCCCCTTGTCACAGTTTAAAAACCAGAGGAGCTAGTTTAGAGAAGAAGTTGTTAGCATTCCATTTTTATTATGACATTTCACAGTCATCCGATTTAATGTCCCTTGACCGGATTGTCCACCGTGAGACGATGGGCTTGAAATGTTATTTAGAGCATTGATAAAAAGGTGAGCGGTTCTACGATGACAGCGAGTCATAAGGCTGGTGGTGTGACATTAATTTTCTCCATAACAGAGATGGAATAAGACGTCACGGTGACAAGCTGTCAATCAGCTCTGGCCCCTCAGAGCATCTCGATGCCAGAGGATGGGGTATTGCCTCTCCCATAATGGAGCTGAACTGCGATGCTCCCCCTGACAGCTGCTGCAGCCATAGAGAAAATATATTATACAGCCTTTCATTAAAAAAATAAAGAGGACTCCTCTCCAGAGCATTTCAATCTTTTCCCATCTATTGAGGGCTGAAAGGATTCACAGCAAATCATAGATTCCTCTGCTATGGAAATTTCGGGCTTCAGAAGCCATCCCGGGTTTCCAGGCCTCTGAAAATAACCATACATAACAAAGCAGGAAGCCCTCCTGATGAAGCATTGCTGAGAGTTATATTCATAAACAAATGTATGGGTTATTTTATTTATTTATGTCATTCCTGGTTTTATCCAAAGAGACCTGCTGAAGCAGAGGTCAATGGCTGGGCTACTAACCAACAGATCTGCAGGTTCGATCCCCCCCAGCCACTCCACAGAAGAAAGGTGTGGCCATCTGCTCCCTAACAACTTAGCCCCCCAGGGACCTGTGGGGCCACTCCCCGGGTTCTCTCAGGTCACCACGAGCCAGAACCAACTGGGTTCGGTGACGGTAATGCCGGTGTCACTGGCCTGAACCTTTGAAACTTGCAATATCTTACTGCGTGTCAGATGACTGCAGGAAATGAAACCTTCAAACCATAATTACCCCCAGAGCATCGGCGCGAACGCCCCAGAAGACAGAATGTCTGTGGGATGAGGTTACCAGGATGAAATAATTCTCACACAGGAGGTGTGGTGATGCGTGTTTTAGTAACAGTGAAGCTTGTCTTAAATGGCTCCTGAAAATTAAAGTATAGACACCTTTGAATGAAGCGATTCCTCACCGTCAGGATAGGAAACTTTATAATATTTAGAATATTGGGGAAGCTCTGAAATAAGGCCAAACCTTCCCAAATTTGGCCCTTGCTGCATTAGGGAAACAGCATTCCTGCAAACCTCTGAATTATGATAGAACATCCACCCAGGAAATCCTTGATTTTTAGAAAGTGAAATGGTGGACAAAATGTATTTTCAGTGCAACCTGTTACCAGGGGAATCTAATTGATTTGGAATGATAAACAACTGTTTAGAAATAATGAGAGATTAAGAGTTAATCTTTGTGGTAAACACTATTTAAAAAAAGAAAAGAAAGAAAGGTAGGCAATGAGATTAGGCCTATATCTACATTTGCCTATATCTCCGTAAACCAAGGTCTTAACTTCAGTGTAAACAATGCTCAGTCACATGGGGCTGATAAAGTTCATGGAACACTGTGCTTTTGCTTGTCAGTATTCTCACTTTATTAATAAGACTCTGAGCATGCTCTGTGGTAATATTTTAGCAGATAACTTTGTTATCGTGTACTCCCTGGTCACGAGGCAGTGTAGAGATTATGGTAAAGAAGCACCATGGTCTTCCTGAGTAGAATAGCTGATCTCTTTCTAAGAAAATTGCTACGATGCATAAAGACATAAAAGACATAAAATGTCCTTTCTAGGTTCATTTGACTAAGTAATTATGCCCATTAACAAGACTTCAGAGTTATTGTATCTGTGTCCTTCTTGTAACCCCTTCAAGAACTACCGTATTTTGTGGACCATAAGATGTACCTAGACATAAACCACAACCAGCTTTTAGAGCAGGAAAATAAGAAAAAAATTCTGAACCAAATAATACCAGTATACTAAAATGTGCTGAGGAACCACAACTTTGGACCATAAGATGCACCCTCATCTTTCCCCGAATTTGGTGGGGAAAAGTGCATCTTGTGGTCCAAGAATATAGTACTCATGATGGCTCATTGGCGTGAGGGTGGGCTTCATATGCTCTAACTGATGAAGTGAAATCAATTTGTACAATTCGGACCGTGTTCTTCTCTACTGTTACTATCCTTCCATTTTCATACAGTGTAGAGTGCACAGAAGGAAATGATACATTTCGGGGAAAATCACTCATCACTTTTGAAGTTCTTGTTAGTCATGTCATTTATCTTGATGAACCCTTGTATGTCTTTTACCGACTAGATTTAAAGGATTACAGAATTCTTTTGAATTATCTATGACAAGATAGTCTTTAGAAGATTTCACTCTCATCTCACACAAGCAATTTCTAAAACTCAACATGAAGAAAGTACCAGGGGGAAAAATCATTAGTATAATGTCAACTTTCTTATTCCCAAGCGTAGTGTTATACAACCAACAAGTTAAGATTCAATACCAGGAAGTCATTTGTCTCCAAGCCAGCCACATCCACAGATGAAAGGTTGCTTGGCCTTACGTCGTATCATTGATAGTTTCCTTCCACTGATGATTCTATAGAGGGACGGTATGTCATGATCTTTTTGTTTTTTCGAATCTACTTAGACAGCAACACATCTGCATAAATTTGTTGGTGTGAATGTGTGTGTTTTTGCCTGCGTATATACGTGTTGATGGAGGAGTAAATTGTATTGAAGGAACACAAGTGGCCCTTTGAACCACTTAAGCATCAACTCGAGAGAGAGGCCATAAAGCTTCGTGTCTCTCGGCACACTTTAGGATATGTTAGGACCGCGTCTCTAACACTCACCTTGGGGTCTTTCAGAGCCCACTGCGGATATTCCACAACCTGAAAGACGTGGGATTTCTCCAGGTGAAAGTAATCAGAGCCGAAGGGCTGATGGCTGCTGACGTCACAGGTAAGGAACGGGCAGGTCTCTGGCGTGTCCCCGTCCTCACGTGTGTTCCCCGCCACTGAATAATCTAAGTTGGCGTTTTATACTATTGGGTCGTCAAAGGAAATCCTTTAAATAGAAAGGTAAGAGTTGACCTGGCAAAAATCTGCTAGTCTCCCGATTTTTATACAGTCACCAGTTTGGTTTTGCTTTTTATAAGACAAGGTGCTCTCCTTAAAGTAAATAGCTAAAAGCAAAGTGGCTTTTTAGGGTTGTCTTCTCCAGCATTCAAGCAACAGAGTGGGTATTGTTTTCTGGTCGTGGCATACGATCTCACCTTCACTCAGCCAATATCACCTTCCCTCAGATGGCATCACAGAACTGGAACACCTGTACCTCACATGCATGAAATCTGTATGTGTAGTTCACTGAAAAACCTAGTAGCCTCATACTCAGAAACTTGGTCTGTACTCTAAGTATTGGGGTTTCTGATCCAGTTCTTGAGCTGTCCAATTTACTGAGAGATTATGGAAATTGTTACAATTAAAAAAAAAATTAAAAGGTCCCAAATCTAAATTTGCTTAATTCAAAGCTCCCTGATTTGAATATTGCTGTTGCTATGACATGTTCACAAATAACCTGGTGGTTAATTTTTCATCAATCCTTTTTTTTCAGTTTGCAATTGTGACCATTCATTATTTGATTTCATAATGATATATGGAGATTTGTAACATTCCATAAATTACCTATCTCAAAAGATGGATAGTAAATATGGGAGAGTTGACTAATTTTTATAGTGTACCTGAAATTATCTAATTATTATTTGTAGAAATATGCTTACTCTTGCTAAATGTTCAGCAAAATGACTGTAAATAAATAATTGACTTTTTTGAAGGGAAGAAATGTACTTTTCTTACCATCTGAGAGTCTGAGAATTCATTATATTCTTACATTCTTCTTTAATTCACTTGGTAGAATCAAAACCAAACTAAAAGGTAGCATGCCTTAAAATTAAAATAGCAGATGTTAGCTCCAAAATGACAATATTCTTCAATTTTAGTATTTGCATATTATCAAGTGACTATGTATTGTGTGATAAAATGTGAGAATATACAGTTTCTCTAAAAAGATAATTATCAGCTCATTTGTAACCAAGAAGATAATAAAAACTGTCAAATATTCTTTCAAAAGAGGCATGCCTGGAAGGGGTGGGAGAGACAATAGTTTGTAATCTTTTAGCATATATGCTGACTTAACTCTTTTCACTAAATAGTCACATTTAGATTTATTCAATTTCTTCTTTTAAAAAATATTGCCAGTATAGTTATAATAGAATTAATCTAGGCATAGTAATTTCTTATTAAAAAATACAAGTGCCTTTTACTTCAAAGCTTAGATACCTGCCCATTTGAACAAGTTGAATGTAATTATATAAGTTTATCTTCTCTTGGAGAGAAGCTGTCATTGCTTTTAAAACTTCATGAATATGCAAACTCTGTTAACCCGGCTGGCCTATATGCCACAGTGGAAGTTAAAATACATGTTCTCTCCAAGATGGGAAAAATAGAGATAGTGCTCTCCTAATAGTTCTATGTAAATTAATGTGACTAACAATAGTCTTTTCCCTAGAGATACAAGGAGACATAATGTTGATTTGATAAAATGAATATTGATTTGGGAAACAGTAAAAAACAAATTCTCCATTTTTCCCCCTCAAGTTTTCAGGCTATAAATCTAAAGGTCCCTCATTTCAAGCTGACCTTACGTGCTTGGAATTGAACAAGAGAAATGTTGAACTAGTCAGGAAAAGAGAATCATGCCATCTTTGACCTTGCTCACTCTTGAACCTTTTGTGGCCCGTATGCCATTTGTTATAGTAGCAAAAATTGAGGATCAGATCTTTAACTCAGAAGTGTCTGACTATGCCACCAACTTTTTATGTCATCTTCACTTCTGCAAAGGATATATATATATATATATATATATATATATATATATATATATACTGATTTTTTTCTGGGTCTTTGTCATTAGGTTTGGGTTCCAAATAAGTGTTCCATGCACTTATCTCTGGCTTCTGCAGAGAAGCACTTTAAAAATGTGACATATCACTGTATAACGATAGTCAAGCTCTACGAGATCTTAAGCAGCAGTTTGAAAAGAGGGAATTGTGCTGTCCTCAAATCCTCAAATTAGCCTCCATTTAAGAGTGTAGTAGATGGAGAAGGAGGTTTTAAATCACTGATAACTTGGTGCAGAGCCAAGAATCTTTTCTGACCTGATACAAAAAAGGAGATTGGCTACTACTATGAAATTTGGGGGTGACTCCAGAAAACTTTTCCTGGTCAATTTTAAGATTTGGCCAACTGTGCGCTATTGGAGAAATGTTTTTAATGGTCGGAATGCAGAGTAGTAAGTTAAACTTTCACTGTTTAAGATGAGGTTTTAAAATTGTAATACCCCATCAGTAAACTCTGGCAGAGGAGAGAAAGATGCTATAATCTTTTAAGTAGCCATCCACCCTTACTGCAGTTATAAAGAATTTTTCCCTTTCAAAGCGTAATTTTTTTCTTTTGTTACCACACATTCATTGAGAAACATTGTGATACTGTATTAACTCTGTGTGAATAAAGAGCAATTGAGACTCTCTTTGAATGAGTGAGTATAAAGCACAAATTACTTTTTAATGAAACCCTCAATTCTTTCTCTTTCCACAAAAAGCCTATACCCTTGTTCAGCTGAACAACTCCTACAGTAGGGTCACTTCAGTTAAGCCTCTAATAAACTGTTGATAGTCGAGGGTAGTTTTTTCTTCTGTTTCAATAGACCAGTGTTGGACAGTGCACTTCAAATCATTAAGGTTAATACAGATTTTAAAAAGAGATTAACTCTGGTGGTGAAGGCCTCCATTGACAACTCCCACACATACACATGCATTGAGAGAGCCACAAGAGTGGATTGAAATTTCAGTCAAATTGGGGGCAGCCTTTCACAGCCTGAGAAAGTGGCCCTCTGGATTTAGAAGTTGGTCAGCAAAATTTGGGGTGAGGGGGAAAACACATGCGTAGTGGAGAATTACTGATCGGGACAACTTAGTCGGCCTTTCCGCTAACCAGGGAAAAGGTTCGTGTTTCTCAGCACGGTCAAGGCTAAAGCCACGGACTATCTGGGTCCCGGGCCCACTCCCTGGGCAAGATCCTCTCCACCACTGCACCAAGTGTTTCGTGGACTGGATGGATTGTGAGGAGAGAAAGACCAAAGAGAGGAATGTTTTCTCTTTCTTCCTTCTTTCTTTCTTTGTTTCTCTCTCTCTCTCTTTCTTTCTTTCTTTCTGTCTTTGTTTCTGCCCTGGTGGTGGGAAACAGTTCATTCTGAAAATGGTCTTTTCTAGTTTCTAATTACCCCTGTCTGTGGGCAGAACCCGTAAAGTCTTCTATCTTGAGGGAAGTTTTCTTTGCCGAGTATTTAGACCTGGTCTATTGGTTCTTTCAAGTGCTCAGAGAAGAAAGAGAAAGGGGTTCTTCTCTGCAGCCCCTCCCCTTCATGTCCAGGACAGGGTCAGTGCCTCCCCAGGGAGACCAGCCACTCTGTTTCAGAAATCCTGATACAGGAGAACTGTGAACCCCTTTGAAAGGAACCCCTACCTATTCACTCGATTAAAAGGTACATTCATCTAAAACTTCTCCACCCCAGGTGGATTGATCTCTCAAATTAATGCACTCTCTCTTTCAGAAAATGAAGGGGAGAGAGAGAAAGAGAGAGAGAGAGAGAGAGAGAGCATTTTACAATTAACAAACTCTCCCGGATGGCGTCCCATTAAATGAGCATATCTTTTTCACAAGGCAGCCTCTGCATGCAGACTCACCACTCACCCCGTCTTGCAGTCTGGCCTCCTACTAGTTATGAAGAGAGAGCCTTACTACTCTCCTGTTTGCATAGACTTCCCCCCGTGTTGTTATTGTTGTTGTTGTTTTCCCTTCAGGACAACCATCTTCATTGTTAGAAAATATTTAAGTAACAAAATCGTAGAAAAAGCCATGATACAGTTTGTTGTCGTTGTTGTGTTTTTTTGTTGTGTGTGCTTTTTTATCAGCTTCAGGGAGAGTCTGATTATCTTAAGAAATAACAGTGAGCAGCTCAGATTCATTAGCAGAGCTAAATTTAAGCTCCATTTGACAGGCTGCCTAGAAAACATTTTGTTTTGCTGTCTGTGGGCTTTAATTAAGATGTGTTCAATTTCAATCCTCTTCAGTCCACCCGCCCCCTCCCCACTTGCTGTGTCACAGACCGGCGATCAGACACTTTTCGATGGTCCGGCCCATGACTTTGACCTTCTGCGCAGTCCCGCGTTCCCTGGGGAACCGTTCAACTCATGAGGTCTGATTTCACACTTCCAGGATGCCTCCGCTCTCTTAACAATGACAGGGAGACAAAGCCCTTTAGAGCAGGCCGCATGGGGACTTGTTTAAATTGGAAACCAGAGAGGAGTCAAGGAACAAGGTTATGGGCTACAGAATAGTGCTTTTAATAAAGAGCTCACAGCTCTGGCTCAGCTCAAAGAGGTCTACCTCTGTACAATTAATTGAGCCATTTATCTGGAGCATCTTAGGCCTCTACTTTCTCACAGGATTGCGTGGTAAATATCAGCGAAGAAGCAAAGGAGATATGCATGAAATGAATTTTAACACTTTGATTACTGCGCCTCCAGTCTTCATTAAAAGTAAATTTATTTGTATTTCTGACCTCATTATCAGTAGGCTGCCTGCATTTTTATTGGTTCCTGTGATTTCCAGCTTGAGTGTGTCACGAAGGTATATTTTATACAGAGATTTGGATTTATTAGTCTTGGTATTTTTCCTGAACATTATGGGACTAGTCAGAGGGAAAATGAAAAGTCAGCTGAACAGAAAAATAGGAGAGTTGAATATTTGAAAGTTTTATATACAGTTGGAGAAATACTAAGTGATATATCTATATCTATCTATCTATATCTAT
>PVJH01006956.1:0-96872 GCA_004026705.1 Nesogale talazaci
TTGACAGGAAAAACTATAAGAATAATATGGTTATATCCATAGATGCCGAAAAAGCATTTGACAATATTCAACACCAATTCATGTTTAAGACACTCAAGAAGATGGAAATAGAAGGAAAATTCCTCAAGACGATACAAGCTATATGTGAAAAACCAACAGCCAGTGTGATAGTCAATGGAGAAAAGACAAGCACAATCCCACTGAAAAAGGGGACCAGACAAGGATGTCCATTGTCCCCTCTATTGTTCAATATCGTACCGGAGGTTTTAGCGAACAGCATAAGGCAAAGAAAAGATATAGAAGTTATACGACTGGGGAAGGAAGAGATGAAATTATCATTATTTGCAGATGATATGATTATAAATATAGAAAACCCCAAAAGCTCCACAAAGGGATTACTGGAAACAATAGAGGAGTATGGCAGAGTGGCAGGATACAAGATCAACAATCAGAAGTCAATTGGTGTGCTGTACACATCAGATAAGACCACAGAAGAGAAGATAAAAAAGAGGTACTCTTCACAATAGCCAAGCATAAATTGAAATATCTAGGGATATACCTGACAAAAAGAACAAAAGATCTATATGAAGAAAATTATAGGACACTGTTACTTAAAACCAAGAATGACTTCAAGAAATGGAAAAATATCCCATGCTCATGGATCGGAAGACTCAATGTAGTAAAGATGATAGTCCTACCCAAGGCACTATATAAGTTTAATGCAATACCGATACAAGTACCATCCTCCTTCTTCAAAGAAATGGAAAAAATGATTACCAACTTCATATGGAGTGAGAAGAAGCCCAGAATTAGTAGAAAACTCCCCAAGAAGAAGGACATCATGGGAGGGTTGCCTTACCTGACTTTTGCACATACTATATAGCCACAGTGGTGAAAACAGCATGGTACTGGCATAATGACAGATACTCAGACCAATGGAAAAGAATTGAAAATCCAGAAATAAAAACACAAGCATACAGACAACTTATCTTTGATAAGAGCCCCAAAAGTATCAAATGGGAAACAGATGACCTTTTCAACAAGTGGTGCTGGAAAAAATGGATAGCTACCTGTGGAAAAATGAAGCAAGACCCTTACCTCACTCCATGCACTAGAATAAATTCAAGGTGGATTACAGACCTTGAAGTAAAGCCCCAAACTATTAGGGCCATCAATGAGGGAGTTGGGAACAATCTGAGAACACTGGCACAGGGACCACATAGGCTAACAGAAATAGGGAAAGACACAAACACAGAGAAGGCTCAAATAGACAAATGGGATATACTAAAGATAAAACACTTATGCACCTATGCACATCGAAAGAATTCACCAAGAGAGTAATAAGAGAGCAGACAGACTGGGAAAACATTTTTGGCAATGACAAATCAGATAAAGGCCTTATTACTAAAATCTACAATACCCTAATAGCTTCCAAAAAGAGGAAAACTAACTGCCCACTGAGGAGATGGGCAAAGAAACTAAACAGAAGTTTCACAGAGGCAGAAATCAGAGAGGCCATATATATATACACTTATATATACACTTATACACTGCTGGTGGACGTGCAGGTATGTACAGCCACTATGGAGAT
Source organism: Nesogale talazaci (assembly GCA_004026705.1). Classification (NCBI taxonomy): domain Eukaryota; kingdom Metazoa; phylum Chordata; class Mammalia; order Afrosoricida; family Tenrecidae; genus Nesogale; species Nesogale talazaci. The sequence goes on from PVJH01006956.1 coordinate 1,592, forward strand.
CAATTTGGAGATATCTAAAACAGATGGAAATTGAACTACCATACGACCCAGCAATTCCCCTGCTGGGTATATACCCAGAAGAGACAAGCAACAATCCACAACCAGAGATATGTGCTCCAATGTTCATCGCAGCACAGTTCACAATTGCAAGGAGTTGGAAGCAGTCCATATTCCCATCAACTGATGAATGGAATAAAAAGCTGTGGTACATACATACAATGGAGTACTATGCATCGCTGAAAAGCAGTGATGAACGCATGAAGCACGTCACCGCATGGGAAGAACTGGAGGAAATTATGCTAAGTGAAGTAAGCCAAGTGCGAAAAGACATGTACAATATGAATCCACTGAGGTAAGTATATTAATAATTTTAAAATTGGAAAGGGGCATCGGGAAAAACTACTCTATAGAGAAAACCCTGGGAGAAGGCCCAGGTAATATGGCAGGGGCCAGATGAAATCTGAGGCTACATATGGTAGCCATCAAGGTGGGAGGGGAGGCAGATGGTGATGTGTAGAATGGGAAGGGGGCACTAAACCATCAAAGGGGAGCGTATTATTTATATCTCCACAAGGAAAGAGGGACCAAACTTAAACCCGGAGACCCAGCATGTGAATGCAGCAAGACAACATGAGTGGACAACCAATAGAGGGACCTGAGAACACAACCCCAACTCCAACTATAGGGACAGTCACCTCTCTAACAAAGGAAGCTACCTTGGAGGCCAGCACTGAAGATGAAGCTTGGGGAGTGAGATAAACCTGACCAGAGCACATGAGAACAAATGAAAGGGGAGGAAGAGAGAATGACGTGCATCCTGGCCCACTGAGCCTTCAGGATGATAATCCCACTCAGAACAGCTAATGCACAAAGAATACTGCACGGCCGGCCCCATTATGAAATATGGCTACCTTCGCCGACACAAGACCTATCGGAGCCAGGAAGAAGAAGCGGGGTCAAGATTATACCCTTTCGGACACAACCACACCAATGCAAAGCACTAAGAGTGTGCAACAGATGCAGCACACAACAGATGCTGCAACAGTGTGCAGCACTAAGAGTCACAGATGGAGTGCCAAGGATATACTTTGGGGCCAGGGTATTGGCACCCCATCCAACTGAACCAGGGGTCACTCTAGGAGGTCAACTACAGACCTTGAACTTTATACAAGTCTTTTAAATTGCTATTATTTTTATTATTCTGTTACATATTGTATAGTACATTGAGGGGGTTTCTTGCTGTTGTTATCATTGTTTTATTTGTTTAAGTTGCTCCATTTTAGGAGACCTTTCTTGTACATATTGCTACCTCTACAGGTCTATCTAGACAATATAGACTGGACAAAGAGATTGGAGGTGAAAATGACAGGACTGATGTTTCCAGGGTAGGAAACATTGAAATAGAGGAGGGAACTGGAGGATAAAGAACATTTATAGAGGTTCAAATACAGGTATGTACATAGGAGCATATATTTATAAGTGAGGATGGGGAAAGAGATTAATGTGTATACTTATAGGGTTAGTAGTAGGACAACAGATGGGCATTGGACCTCCTCTCAAGTATCTCCTCGGTTCAAGAACACTTTGTTCTATTAAATTAGCATTCCAAGATGCTCACCTTTCCGACATGATCACTGAAGACATCTGTGCGCATAAGCAAAGGTGGCAAAGAAAGCTGATGGTGTCCGGCTATCAAAAGATGGAGCGTCTGGGGACTTAAAGGCTTGAAAGTAAACAAGCAGCCATCTAGCTCAGAAGCAACAAAGCCCACATGGAAGAAACACACTAGCTTGTGGAATCATGAGGTGTTAAAGGGATGAGATATCAGGCTTCAAGAACTAAAAAGCATAACATTGCATGCTCACTTTCCTGATATGATCCCTGAGGACAAATGTGGTGAAGAAAGTTGATGGTGCCCGGCTACCAAAAGATATAGGGTCTGTGGTCTTAAATGCTTGAGTAAATAAGCGGCTATTCGGCTCAGAAGCAATAAAGCCCACACGGAAGAAGCACACCAGCCTGTGTGATCATGGGGTGGTGAAGGGATCCAGTGTCAGGCATCAATGAGCTAAAATTATATTATTATTAAGGAGGGGGAGTACAGATTGGGTACCCAAAGCCCATCAATAGGTGAGGTGACATCCTTTTCCAGAGGGGTTACAAGGAGAAGATGAGCCAGTTAAGATAAAGTGTAGGAGCTATGAAATAAGCAACCTTCCTCTAGTTCCCATGCTGCATCCCACCCACTATCATGACCCCAATTCTAACACATAAATCCAGCTAGACAAGGAGATGTACAGTGAAGCTGGAAACATGGGAAACTTAGGATAGATGATCCATCAAGACTAGTAATAGGAGTGGTAATACCAGGAGAGTGGAGGGATGGAGGAATGGAGAGGGAGAACCAACTTCAGGGATCTACACGTAGCCTCCTCTATGGGACATGGACAACAGGGAAGTGAGTGTTGGGACACATTGTACAGTGTACAGGATGAAAAAAATAATTTGTAAATTACTAAGGGTTCAAGGGTAAGGGGGGGAGGAAGGGTAATATAGGGAGCAGATAATGGGGGCCTGGAGGGAGGGAGAATGTTTTGAGAGTGATGATGGCAATAGGTGTGTTAAAGTGGCCTGCATACAACTGATGTTGTTAGGGATTGTGATGGGAGTTGTATGGGCCCCCAATAAAGTGTTTCATTAAAAGAAAGGAGGGGAGGGGAAAGGGGAGTTTTTTTGTTTTTTTTTAAAGAGGAGCTTGTACCAAGGGCTCAAGTGGAAAATGTTTGGAAATGTATGTGGCAACATGTGTGCAAATGTGCTTGATACAAATGATGTACTGAATGTTGTAGTAGCTGTAAGATCCCCCAATAAAATTATTAAAAATAATAATAATAAAATAAAATATTAAAAAAAGAGTTACAATCTCAGAAACCAGCAGGGAAATTAGAACTTGCCTTCAAGGGTCACTATGAGAGAGAAATTACTTGATGGCAGTGGGTTTGATTTTGTCATTGTTGTTGAAAGAATAACAGGCATTTCAATTGTCTTATTAGCAAAAAATCTTGAAAACACCGTGATCCCTTGGTTATCAAACTCAGTTCACTGCAAATTTGTAGTCAAACACTGAAAAGTTCAAGAACTGAGAATGTTTTTTCCCTAAGAGATACTTGAAAACCAATTAATTGGCTTTCCCAAAATTAGACTATTAGCCTTCTTGTATATCACTCACTCTCGTAGATATACTGTTGTCATTGAGTTGTTTCTGATTTATCGAAATTAGCAGTCACTTTTGAACTTCTTTGGTGGTCTGAATTCTTTGTTTCAAAGTTAATGATTTCACATCTTTTGCTGCATTAGTGGCTTTAGTCACGTTTCCCTGTACCCCAACCCCGCCCCAAAAGCCGATAATGTCCTCTTAGTCATGTTGTATTCAGTCACTGAATCAGCCAAGTGGTGACCTGTTTCAAAATTCACAATGATTTCTTTCTTTAATGCTACCATGGTTCTCACAGATTTCCTGTTAACTTTATTGCTGATATCATTAACTTTCTTTGGAGCCATGGTTATGATATTTTATGCAACTAAAGCACATTTTAAAAAGCACAATGATGAATGCTTTAATGCACTAACACAAGCACTATATGTCGTTCGAATGAGAGTGGAGTTTAGACTGAAGCATCACCCTTTTGTGCCCCTGGCAAGACGTGATGCAAGACTTACTCTGAGCCAGCACAGGTGTTTTTTTTTTCCAAGTCTGATTTTTGGTTTGACTATCGAGCAGATGTTTTTTTAATGTTTTTTGTTTGGGTTTGGCTTTTCTTGCATTTGCTGTTCAGTAGTGGAAAGTTTGAATGTTGGGAACCATTTGACCACCCAGCCATCCCTGTACCATAGATATCCAGGAGAAAATGTGTATGTGCCTTGGAGGTAGTACCATCAGAATGATCTTTAGATTTGAGATCAGAACACTTTATCAGATTGGACGACTTTATCAGAGCATATTATTAAGAGGGACAACTCCCTGGAGAAGGACATCATGCCGGTAAAATAGAGGACAGGATTCCAAGCAGATGGAAGAAGGTGTACAGAGTTTCAATGCAAGATAGTGTATGGGGCCTGGGGTGGCTGATGTGACTGTTTCTGTCTGATTGTGGGTAATAATCCCCTGCCATTAGCTTGGCTTCCTCAGCCCTGCAGGCCTTGGCTTGTGGTTACCAGGCAGCACTGGCAGCTGTGGCTAAAAACCACAAAGTTCAAGTGTACTGTTTGGACATTTGTTTGAATTTGGTGCTGTCGGCGATTGACTCTCTCATCTAGTCCAAAATATCCACCTCTGGCAGCTGGGAAAGTCATCCGGAGATTGAAACCACGACGTCAAGCAAAGTGTAGGCTGTTTGTGTACAGAATGTTGTTGTTGTTGGAGGCTATCAAATTAGTCCTATTACCTAGTGATGCTATGTAAAGCAGAACAAAACACTGCCCAGCCCTGTGCCACCCTCAAAAATAGTATATTTGATCCCCTGTTGCAGTCACTATATCATAGTCCATCTCATTGTGATATAGGGAAAGAACTCAGGACCCAGATGCAAACGCTCGAAGCACAGGATGATCTTAGAAGGGAAAGAATCCCTTGCAGAAATCACAATTCAGAAACTTGATTTAAATCTTTAAATGGTATAAAACTAAAATGGAGGCTAGTACTTTATGAGCCTAATGTCTGAAGGATTATTATGCACAAGTTACCCCAGGCACTGTGCTAACCATAATCTCATTTAACCTCTACAACACTCTTACCGGGTGGTAATTATCATCATCTCCATTTTACAGATGAAAAAAACTGAGGTTAAGCCACCATAGAGTCACAGAGGGATTAATATCTAGGATTTATTTCAAAGCCTGTGTCATTCACTTTTTCAGTGTATTTAGTCATAGCCAATAAAAATAAACACATAAACATCAAACATTAGTTATTTCATTGCATGAAATACACAAGTCATGATAAACGCTAGTTGAACAATGAGCAATAATGTCTATCCTTGTGGAAACACAGAGAATCCTCGAGATGAGAGTTTTGAAAGAAGCTTGGTAAAACAGAATGGAATCCCAGGCATGAGCAATCAATTCAAAATTCTATTAGACAAGCAAAACAAAGAGATTATCTCAATTATTGAGCTAACACTGAGATTTCACCATCTACATTCTAGCCACGAGCAAGAAATTTATTTGAATTAGATAAGAAGATGTAATGTCATTTGAAGGAGATCCAGTAAATTTAATAACAGAGATAAATGAAACTGACAATGATCTCACACTTTATAAATCTAAATGCAGGGCCAAGGTTAGACAGAGGGGCCCCAGCGCTTGATAAAGGAGCTTGAATGTTGCTTTCAACTCCGTCTATTAGAGACCAGGCATGCAATTTTATGTCTCCTCCTTCTCACCATGGAAATTAAGGAAAAATTCATTTAATTCTGTTTAAGCCAAAGTGCAGGAGCACGAAACAATCTTGAACCTCCCCTTGTCAAATAGCTCTGGTGGTAATTTAATCATTGAGTTGTGTAACTTGCCTATGACAAAATGGCAAAATACCTACACTGTGGACATCTGCCAGAGCAATTCCTTCATAGAAAGGCGTGGGGAAGCCTTAGTTGACTGCCACTTCCATTGCCTCCTCTCTCTTGCTCCCTGCCAGCAACTGCTGAAAGGTCTTTTGTCTTAGGACAGATAGCAAAGGTGTGAAACCACAGAAATCTGGTTAGGACACTCTGCCCTCCTTCCGTTCCTACTCCACTCTGATTTTGTATCTGTCTGCAACATCTCTCCAGATGGCAAGGCTACCAGGCTTGTAGGAGATTTTAAGGTTGCAATGCTAGCAAGGAATGAACAAGAGCTCTTGTATGATCTGCCTTCTACTTTCTTTTCTAGTCTCATCTCTTACCTCTTTCCCCTTTTGTCCTCTACAATGTTATTTTTGTTTCTTTGAACATTTTCTTACCTTTGGAGACTTTGAGTAGACTTTATATATGACTCTTCTTCCTTTTCAAAACAAGTAAAACCTTTCCTTCTTCAGTCCCAGCTTAATCTTCATTTTTCTCTTGGAAGTTTTCCCAGACCTTCTAGACGACGTTAGGCCTCTTTATGACAAGCTTCCACAGTCCCCTGGGCTTCTCAACACTAAGCATTCTTCTACCTTTTCCAGATTAGAAGGTCTGCAAAGGCAAGTATGGGGTCTAGCTTGTTCACCACTATATTCCAGTGCTCAGCCAACAACCTGGCAATGCTACTGACCTGCAGTCAACACTCACAGAATGACTGGTTGTCATCTTCATTTTCTTCTTTTGAAGATGTATTGCAAAATATACAAATGAAACAATACAAATAAACAAACTAAATAAATCAGATAATGAAAAATATCACACACTGTTATGTATCATCAACTAGATTAGGCAGCATACATTAGAAATGAACCCAAAACAAGTGGGAGTTCTTGTTTACCACCCCTGATCAGTCTTCTCTCCAGAAATAACTGTCTGAATTTAGTGACTACCACTTCTACACAATTCTTAATATGTTCATAACATATGAATGTGAACAAAGTATTGTTTGCGTGTTTCTAAGGTTGTTTATATAAATTATATCATATGACTGCATGTACGGTTTATATAAATGATATTACATACAGAACAAATGACTTCTTTGTTTCAACATTGATGCAATTCCTTCAAGTTCGAGCATGTAACTATATAGTGTATTTCTTTTCTCCAGTACAGGAGTATAACAAGGATAGCAAGTGCCTGGGACAGTCTCTACATTTACGACCCAACCCCTCTCACACCCCAATTTGAGTGCTCAGGGAAAATCTCTAAATTGTCCTTCCCACTGCCAAAGTTCAAGATAGTAATAGTCTTGACAGAACATATCAACAAAAATGTCTTCCTCATTCTTGAAGGCTAGGTGTCTTTCAGATTTTGTGGTACCTTGAAGTATCATTCTGTGTATCACCTAGTGTTTCCTTAGCACTTTCCCCAGGAACAAATGTCTCTCTAAGATGTCCACCATATTTGAGGAAGGCTCTTGGAGCTTAATGAGTTAATGGAAACTTTTTAGTGATGTCCAGGTTGCATGTCACAGCTGCCATGTCTTTACATACATCTCTGCACCACTGAGTAGAAATCCTAAAATGATGTTATGCTTTCCTGTTGACGGGTTATTAAATACTTTCTACAAAATGCCATCGATGCCCTTGAACTTGCAATGCTTTCCTTCTTTTTGATTACATGGTGATTTCCAATATACTACACCTTTTCATTACTCACTTGTTCAAACTGACCTGCCTTTAGTCCCTGAAAACTCTATGAAAGATAAAAAATTGATAATTCTGTTGGAAAGGAATACAATTGACCAACCCAACATATGCTTGTGGGCGAATGGTGTGGGAGTATCAATAAACTTATGAGTAGCAGGATCAGATAATGGCAAGATCACTGATCTGGAAATCAATCAGAGGTGGATCCCGGTACCATTCAATGGCTTGGCAGTTGTGTTATAATGAGAATACAAAATCTCAGTTTTCAGTCTGTGATATTGGGATGATAATATCCTTTTCTGATCATTCTCCATATACTGTTAGGAGAAGTGAATAAAAATATTATTACTAAAAATATTTTTGAAGCATTATGTATTATTCAAGAATTTAGAACATTAATAATCAAACTGTATTAGTCAAGTGTTATCTGATAAGAGAGTTATAGCAAATGAGCAGCAATTACAGGGATAGTTAATAATTTGTTATCAACCACGGCCTGACATCTTCAGGAACAATTCATAGCGGAACAATTCACAATTTCAAAGAGTTGGGAACAACCCAAATTTCCATCAACAGATGAATGGATTAAAAGACTGAGGTACCTACATACATGGAGTACTATGCATCCCTAAAAAGCAGTGATGAACACATTAAACGCGTTGCCACATGGAAAGAACTGGAGGAAATTATTCTAAGCAATATAAGCCAAAAGAACAAATGCAACATGAGTTCTCTCTGGTAAGCAAAAAAAAAAAAAAAAAACGAAAAGGGGTAAATAGGAAAAGCTACTATATACATACATTCCAGGTACTAAGGCAGGTGCCAAATCCAACCCGGCGATACATATGGCAGCCAACTAATATGGAGTCGGTTCGGTGGGAGAGACAGGAGTAGAGGGGGAACAGGGCACTGACCCAACCAAGAGGACGGTGTTGTTTATATTTCCACAGGAGAGGGTGTGAGGGACCAGACATCAACCCTGTTCCCCAAGACAATATACTGCATGAAGCAGGGAACCAATAGAGAGGTCTGCAGGCCCACCCCCAATCACATCTACATAGGCACCCCCCCCCCCCAGAGGAAGCACTTCATAGGGCAGCACTGAAGGTGCAGTTCAGGAAGTGGGGCATGTAAATAAAGAGAGAAAGAGAGAGTGGAACACACACATACCCCATCAAGCTCTGAGGAAAATAATCTGGCTCACAGATCCAGCCCAATCACAAGACATGACAATGTCCCTCACTGATTCATAGCACAAAGGGGAACAGCACTGGGGTCATGGTGAAGGAGACATGCGCGATCCGGCCCCACCACACTAGGTGAAACACTAAGGGTAGAGAGCAAGGAGAGCAAAGCAACAAAGTCCCCAAGAAATTCCAAAGGTGAACTTTGGAGGCAGGGAGTGGCATCCCAGCAGAATCAACTGGAAAACACTCATAAAGGTCAACAAATGATTGAACGTCTGGACTCTCAAAGACTTGGAGATAAACGAGTCACCATTCAGCACAGAAATAGCAAAGTCCACATGGAAGAAGCACACCAGCATGTGTGATCAAGAGGAGCCGAAGGGAGCAGGTATTGAGCATCAAAGAACAAGAATCTCATCATTACGGATGAGGGGGAGAGCAGGGTGGGAACCTAAGGCCCACTGGTGGGTAATTGGTCATCCCTTTACAGGGGCGTCACGGGGAGGAGACAGATCAGTCGAGGGGCAGCCATGCAGTGATGATGCATACAAGTTTCCTCTAGTTCCTAAAGCCTTCCTCCCCCCGAACCATCATGGTCCCAACTCTACTAGTGGGTTTACTAGTGGAGCGGGGAGCTGGGGATGTGAGGGGACCAAGATGGTTGAGCCTTTTCAGCCTGTTGGTTGCATTGGAGCTGATGGAGGGGTGGAGAGAGGGTGGGGTGGAGGGAATGCAAGGGTGAATCCCCTCTGACCAAGGATGAGGAATATGAAGAGCCTTGCAGAGGACATTGCAAAGTGAATCGTTGAAAATGCAATGATTTAACACCTTGTTATTTGATTTCTCTTTTTACCCATTTTAAATTTGGTCCAGGTCTTTTAATCTTTTCTACTTCCTTTTCTATTCAGGGTTGCCTCTGCTTTATTTTATTATTGTTGTTAGGCTTTTTGGTATGTTTTCGCTTTCATCTCTTATTATTGGTTTTTGCATGTTTTTCTGTATACAAAATCTAGCATAGGTACATTGTTAGAGACAATAACTGAACTAATAGTTTCTCGGTGGTATGGCAGAGGAAGTTGGGGGGAATAGGGAGTTAATAACAACAAGAACAAGAAAGAAGAAAATGTTCTAAAATTGTCTGTGGTAATGATCATAACACTCATAAGAGTTGAATTGCATGTTACATGGATTATGTGCCAATAAAAATCTTTTTTTTAAATGAAAAAAAAGGATAAATGCAAAAGGTCAAGAGACAGATCTGAAATTATTTTAAGGCTTTTCAGTTTTTGTTGTTGGTTCTCCGCCCCCCTTAATTTTTTGTTTTGTTGTGTTAGCTATTGTTTGCTTATTACACATTTTTGTCTTTTTCTGTTATGTTTTTCTGTTTTGTTTTTGCTTCTATTATTGTGTGTCTATTGCGACAAGTTAGGTGGGATGAACAATCTGGAAGAGAGAACAATGAGATCATGTTTCCTGGCAGAGGAGAGGGGGCTATGGAAGGAAAGGAGGAGGTACCAACAAACCCAGGGAAAGGGAAGAATAATTTATCTAAAATTGATAGCAAGGAGGGCATAGAATGTTTGAGGTGGGGCAAAGTAACTGAGAGGAATTACCAAAATCCAAATGAAGGCTGAACATGACAGTGGGACAGGAGGAAAGTACAAGGAAATACGAGAAAGAACTAGGAGGCAAAGGACATTTATCAAGGTCTAAATGCAGACATGTTTATATGTTGTGTGTGTGTGTAATGAGAGGGGAATAGAACTATGTACTCATATCAATATGTTAAGAAATAAGGGGGAAAAAAGAATTAAGGTTGCCGATGAACATTGGGCCTCAACGCACGTACACCCTTAACACAAGAACACTTTGTTCTAACAATCTGGCATTCTGTGATGCTCACCTTCCCAATATGATCACTGAAGACAAAATAGGTGCATAAACAAATGTGGTGACAAAAACTGATGGTGTCCGGCTACCAAAAGATAAAGTGTCTGGGGTCTAAAATGCTTGAAGCTAAACACATGGCTATCTAGCTCAAATCCCACATGGAAGAAGCACACCAGGCTCCATGGTCATGAGGTTTCAAAGGGATCAGGTATCAGGCATCTGGGACCCAGAATAAAACCATTCCCAAGGTGAATGAGGGGCAGAGGGTATGGAGTGGAGACCGAATGACCATGTATAAACAGTTGGACATCTCCTCACAGAGGCATCACAGGGAAGAGATGAGCTAGTCAGTGTGCAGTATGATTTCAATGAAACACACAACTGTCTTCTAGCTCTTTGGTGCTTCCTTCATCTTACTCTCATGAACTCAATTCTATCTTACAAATTGGATTAGACAATAGGATGCACACTATGACAGATAAGAGAAGGAAACACAGGGAATCACGGATAGATAAATTCCTCAGGGACAACAAGGAGGGTAGAGATACCAGAGAATTAGGGGAAGGTGGGGGGGGGGCAAAAGGGGAATTGATCAAAAGAATAAAACTAGAACCCCTTTCCAGGAGGACGAATAACAGAAAAGTGGGTGAGATGTAATGGAGGATGATGTAAGATATGGAAAAAATAATCTGTATCCTATCAAGAGTTTGTGAGGGAGGACAGGCAGGGGAGGAAGGGAGAAGAAATGGGGAACTCTTATCAGAGGCTCAAGTGGGAATTGAATGCTTCGAAAATGATGATGGTGGCATATGTGCTAATGTGCTTGACACATTTGATGAATGTATGCATTATGATAAGAGATGTAAGCACCCCCAATAAAAGTATTTTAAGTATGTATGTGTACATATTACATTAGGAATCAAATGTTGATGAATTAAGAAGTTATAATGATAATAGAGCGCAGAGAGTGCAGAGGTAGAAGTGCTTATCTTAACAAAAGGTTATTAGTTTGAACCTACCAGCTGGTCCATAGAAGAAAGATGTGATAATCTGCTTCTATAAAACTTTATACCTATTGAAATCCTATAGAGTGGTTCTTTGTCCTATAGGGTCTCTCTGAGTCAATGTTGACGTGAAGGTGAGAGGGTTTTTTGATTTGTTTGTGTTTTATCAGTATGGTAAATTAACCCTCTATCTGAGGAAACCAAAAAAATGGGTGGAGAAAGTTACAGAACGTGACCTAAACTAGGAGTGGTCAGGACAGATCATCTGAGGACATTCTTTCAGATAAAGTGTGATGTTCCAGAAAGGTTAGGCAGACTCCTAAAGCATGAGGCTGGCCATTTCTGGCTCTAGCAGTCCCTGATCTGTGTCAGTTTCAGCACTGGCAGTGTAGGGGTGGAGTCTATCCTGTCAATTTGGAGATAGCCAATGAGGCCTCTGTGTGGGTATGGCTTTCTCTGGACAATTCTGGGAAGTCTCACAGTATTTCCCAATTGGAGGTGAGAGACTTGACTCAGTCTCGTGGAGACAGAATACCAACAAGACAACATGGCGACATTATATCAACTTTGAGTCCTTGAGGAGTCGGAGGAAAAGCCACATGGGCTTGCTCTGATGGTACCAAATCTTTGGGGCCAGAAAAAGCCACATGGAAACTCTTGCCTGTACTGAGATTCTTGGGAGGCGACAGGGAGACCCCTACAGCGCTGAGATGTTTCTACCACCACTGGATACACAAAACTCTGCACTCACTGGCCCGTAATTGTTCTGGCATCATTGCATGTGCTTCATGAGTCTGAAGAGGACTAATGGATTGGCATCAGACATATGGACTAATATCGGACATATAGACTTGGACTGGACTGGGTTGGGAAGCTTTCTCAATGTTCCATTCCTCTTGTATATAAACCTCTCCCTTATATGCATATGTGTGTTTGTGAATTTGCTTCTCTAATCTACCTGGACTAACACACCGGTTAAGTGCTCTGCTTGCATCATCCCATTTGTACTCACAACAGCTCTCTGAGGTGTGATTATTGTTCAGCTTTTACAAATGGAGAAGCTGAACAAAAGAGGAGATGAGACTTCCCTGGGGTCTGCCTTACCCATCACATTTAGACTGAGGATGAGTAAATGTTTCTGCTTTATAGAAAGGACAGGTCACTTAGGCCACATATCCAAGGCTGTTCTCTCACCTGTATAATGGAGTCGAAATATTCTCTCATTTTCAGACTGAGGGCTAAATATGGTATTTGAATGCAGTGGTTAGCATTTCATGTCTATAGTAAGAACCAGATACTTTATTTAAATAAAGATATCAGAAGTCACACTAATTAAGATTAAGATTAGGTAATCTGACTAAATAAGGCCCTCCAGTAGCGGTGCAGTGATGATCCCTGCACCAGCAAGCCCAAACCTGTGTCTTTCCCAGACACCCAAACCCAAGTCAATTAATTCCAAGAGAGTGCTCTTGGAAATAAAAACTTCAACTTGCCAAATCAGGGCATGATTATCAGTTTGAATAGTTAGAATTTCTACCTTGGAACTCATAGGAGCAGAGAAAATGCCAACCTGAACACTGTCCGAGGTATCTTCCTTATTTCCTGCTTACCTGTGTTTACGAAAGTCCTTTCTGCCTGTCCTAGACTTCTGAACTCTCCTCTGAGTTTTCCACCAGAGGTTCCCCACACAAAAAGAAAGTGAATGAGCTCATATGCACACTTAAACTTGTGAAACGTTTATTTTTAGCAGGCCCTACATGTCTAGATTGAAAATATATTTTAATGAGTATCAAAGTGCCTCCAGTCCAGGAAGTGGAATAAACATCATGTAGACAATAAGTCATTAGTTCCAATGAAGTGAAGACTGCTGCTATGAATTGTTTTTTACCCATCATTTGTTGGACCCTTTATGGCTTCAGCCTTATCCTCCACAGGGCCAAAGTGTGCTGTTGGTGGTGCAAGGATCATCATCTGTGAATTATTAATAAAACTAAAAAACAAGAAAACCATCAAAATAATCCTTCAGCCAATATTTTAAAAAAAACAGCAACAATAACAAAAAGAACAGTGCTTGGTCTTAATTAGTGAATGAGTTTGTCATAGTGGCAAGATGTCTAAGTTTCAGATTTTCTTTCCCATGAGAGAAATAGTGTTTCATCATATCAAGATAATAATTACAACAGTCCTAACAATGACTCAAACCCTGGGTCAGGTGCTTGACATCACAGATCTTAATAGTTTTATAAGGTCCATGGTGCTAGTCTTCCCAACTCAATTAATAAAGAAACTAAGACTTAGAGATGTCACTTGCTGGCAATATCAGCTTGCCGGTTATCTCTTCTCTCCCTAAACTATACTGATAACCAAGAAAAATGTCATAAAGTCTTCGCAATGATTGGACCAAACAGCGAAGAGAGACTATACTGCACTGGTTTTTTAAATATTCTGCATATGGCTATAGTTTTTATTGTATGACATGATGACATGTGGTAAGTAGTTTCCTGGCTTTTTTTAACCACAGCCTTTCTCAATTATGTACTACAACAAGATTTTAAAACTTAGGACTGTGGGTTTTTGAAAGTTCTAAAGCTAAAAAGATGACAAAATGGGAATAGACATGATAAGTCCCAGTGCCCCTCCCTGGGCTATCTCCTCTCTATGACCTCCAGAAAAACTTCTTGTCAGAGGTCCCCCTTGCCCTTTTGGCATTAATGCTTGCAAGAAAGAAGTGAGCCTTCTGTGTGTGGGTAGTGGGAGGTGATGAAAAAAGATGTACTTAAGTCATTAAGTGAAAGCACACTTGGGGGAAGATCTGTCTGGAACTACGAACCTCAGGATTATTGCTGTGTCAAAGTCAGCAAGTTTCAGAGAAGTAGGAATGAACAGAGTCAATTGCTGCAAACAGAAACCAGATGGCTGGGAAACCAATCTCCCTGTGAAAGTCCTCTTAATGGACCGACCCACTTCAGCTGCAGAGTAGCCCGCAAGGGTGTATCCCCAAAAAACGTGATTTTTTTCAAAGAAATAAATTCAAATTTTCTTACAAGACAACCTCATCACCTTCAAAGTACTCTCCGTTATACTTAATGCATTTGTCAAATCTGCTATTCTTGGAAACATTTTTCAAATTCATCTGTTTGGATGGCTGACAGCACCGCCTCATTTTTTTTTCTTCCTTTCTTCTACATTGTCAAATTGCTGTCCTTTCAGTTCCATCTTCATTTTTGGAAACAAAACAAAGTTGCACAGGGCAAGGTAAGGTAAGGTGTGGAGAAAAAGAGATATGCTATTTTTGCCCCAAATTTGTGCAATTAGTTTGCTGTGTGAGCAGGCACATTGTCATAGGGTCAAACCAATCCCCCCCCTCCCCGCCCCGATCTGCCACCGATCAGGCCTTTTCGCATTATGTATTGTTATGCTACCTTTTAGACTCTCTAAATAGAAAGCTTGTTTAACAGTGTAACCCGGTGGAATGAACTCCAAGTGCACTATGAGTTTGCATTTTTATCTGTTTGAGAAGTTGACATCTAATTGGCATTGCACCTTTTTTGAAATGAGAAAACCACTTTTTACACATGAGTTTTTCCTGTAACACTGTCCTTGTAAGTTGTATTCAACATCATAACAGTTTCTGCATAATTTTTCCCAAGCAGGAAACCCAATTTCACAACCCCATGCTATTCTCTGAAATGGGCCATCACAAAAACCAAAGGTCAAGCGAAACAGTTTTTATGAAAAGAATCCACTGTGACCAGAGTGAACCTTCCCAGTGCACTTGGTACACTAACTCGGAGCAGGTTGTTTGATGCTCAGCTAATGGGAAAAATACTTAGTATGAAAGCTTTGCCCAGAGAAGCTTTTTTGCTTCTTGTTTTGTTTGTTTGTTTTGGAGGGGGTGGAGGATGGGGTGGGAAATACCCCAGTGCATGTTCAGACTACCAGGGTTTTGAGCGGATATTAGGCTCAAAGGTGGCAGAAGGCCAGTTCTAGAGAGTCACACCCACTACTCTGGCCTTGAGTGAGTTTCAATTGAGTATAATTTTCAGTTTCCTTTCTTAAATTTCCTTGACCACTCTAAGCTCTTCCTGTCTCAGATCTTACTTGCTTCCTCCCTTGGGGAATTTCTCTCCTCAGGTCCTTATTACTTCAGGTCATACCTCCTCAGAGGTCTTCCGGGACCATATTTTCTGAATAAAGTCTTTCCTGATATTTGTCATCTCTTCACACTGTTTATTCCTTTCATAACACGGAGGCTGATTTTAATTCCAACTCTTTTTATTTGCTGTTGTGCTTGTTGTCTGTTTTTGTCATTTGCACAACCCAGAAGTGCTGATCCCACAGCCCAAAACAGAGTAGGTGTTCAGTACATGTTTGCCAAATGAAGTAAGGAATAACACTCCTAGCTGCCACCTGGACAATGTATTTCGTTCCATGGAACGAAGAATTACTGAAGACCTTTGGAAAGAGACCAATTAAAAATTTTAAATATCTTCAGAGAAGAAACCCAGGAGGATAAGGAACTCAAATTACTTGCTTTCCTGCCTTTACTGGAAATACCTTAATGAGATTGCTCATCTGACATTCAAAACAGTGAGAACACTGCCTCGTTCATACTCTGTCTCTTTCCAGTTGCATTTCCAAGGGGATGACAATAGTGATAATCCTGAACGAACATCAGAAGAACCAGATTTTTCAATTACCCTAAGATCACATTAATGGATCTTGCAGAGCTGTTACTTCTATGCAGAGCTCTTGGCCATTTTCTTACTCGTCAGTATGAAGAAAACAAGCATGACCTCTGGCTACATCAACAGTTCTAGAAAAGGCACAGGAGGAGAGGATGGAAAAGTTGTCAGCCATACGGGAGTTGACATTATAATCACAGATTTACTTAAGGCATCCCTATGTCCACCACCAAGGCTGAGAATAAAGCCAGTGGTGATGGAGGTGCTTGTGGTTATGATCAGTTGGGATTCGACCTGGTGGAGCCATTGCAAGTTGCAATACTGACTTTCAGGCTGGGGAGTTGGCCCTTACACTGGAGCTATAATTAAGGCAGTAGAATTAATCTGAGTAGAGTGTTTCTACCCCTCGGGATATGGGCTTAGCACTGAGATGTAGGAAGAATTGCTGTTAATCACCAGGAGGAGAAGAATAAAATCGCCTCAATTCTTAACCATCAATATATGTGAAATCCACATGGGATTCATTCACCCATTCATCCAGATACTAAAATATGACTGTTTACAGTTACTAACTACATCTAAGCATGTTTCTGAAGTGTAAGATATAGGTGGTCCTCATTGTGCATGATTCTGTGAGATCACAAGAGTTGCCTTGCAAGCAGAAGCTATATAAAGTGATTAGGAAAAAATGTGATGATCCCATGACCACAGAAGCCCCATACCATCGCTTATAAACACAGAGGCAAATGAAAAATATGGTAATGCAATATTTATTATAATTCAAGGTATTGGGAATTTAATGAAAATAAATGATCAAGAGCAGTTTGAATGTGCCAACCTTCAACGTGTCACTTGTAACACAGCATGAGCACCATTTCTATGTCTTGGCAAATTGTCCTACTTCTTTTGGATCAGCTTCTCATATTTTATCCTTCAGTCTTTCTAAGTCATTGTGACTGTGAGAAATCCTCCACTGTGACCCAGGTAAACAAGTACTTAGGGCACCAATACAACAGGGGGACCAGATGTCCAAACTGAAGACTTTAGAAATGCTAAGCCGATGGGGAAAAAGGAAAATCAAGAACCAGAGTCAAAGGGAGCTGGATGGGCACAAAATAAAATTGAAATCTTTTTATACATTTTGTATATGCTTAGCAATCATATTTTGCTTTTCATTTTTGGACAGGTCATGTATAATCGCAAATTCAGTTCTCGCTAGTCTGCAGCATAGGAACACTTCAGCAACACTAAAGTCACGTGACTTGTGACATAGGTGGCTCAGTCCTGTGCCAAGGTGCTTCAGCGGTTATGCGTTGGGCTGTGATCCACATTGAAGACAGTTTGAAAGCATCAGCAATTCAGTGGGAGAAAGAAGGGGCTCGCTATTCCTGTAACTAGTTACAGACTAGAAATCCACAGCAGTGACTATGAGTCTGCATTGACTCGATGGCAGTGAGCTTGCTCTGTCCCAGTTGTTCTGTGCAAAGTGTACCAAAATTAGATCTTCGGATGACTCATACCCTTATATTTGCATTGCGGTATTGTGATCTTTATGTCCTTCTTGAGGTACCAGCAGTAGTCCTGTGCTGCTAGACTGTGAAGACACGGCATGAAAGGACAAAGTTTGTGAGTGCATAAACTTTTGAGTATTATTTCAAGATGAAAAGCATGCACAGGGAGATGTAAAGGATCCACCAACAAACTGTATGACAAACCAGAAACGCCTGTCTTGTAAGTACGTTTGAGGATCTCAGACCTGAAGAATAAAACTTTATATTTCAAATCAATTGTATGTCCCCATAAAAATTTTATATTAATGCCCAAAATCAAATGTAAATTTTATTTGAAAATTTGAATTTACGATATAGTTTTATTTACTTTCAATGATTCAAACTCACTTGATATTGAATTTGTTGAAGACCAGATACAAAAAGGAGATGCCAGAAGAGAAGCTGGAACATCAACAGCAATAGGCAAACACTAGAGCATGCAATTATATTGGTATGTGAAAAAAAAATCAATTGCAATACTTTCCTTGGATGAGTCAAGCTCTGCAGGACTCAGAAGTAAATTTAAAGGTTTTCCCAGGTCTCTATCACCATTAGCAGACCATTTTCATAAGAGAATTTTTAAAAACTTAGGAGAACACACAGTGTCAAAATTACTTAACAAAACAAATACTGCTAAATATGGATGATCAAGCCGTTCACAGTTCAGAAGCATAGGTGACAGAAGTACTCCAGAAGTGTCACAGAGTGCCAGAAGCCAAAGTCATAGAACCCTCTACTGCACCATTGTTGACACACTTGAACCTCGCTTAGAGAGAAATGTGGACCTATAGGAGGTTTCTTCCCAGGAGATTTTCCCTTTAAAATGATGTGGATCAACCCGAGGGAGATCTCCAAAGAATTAGTTCAGGCTTAAAAACAAACATATATGGAGAAGTACAACAACCTCAGTCTTATTTGACAACTAAACTTATAGATTCAGAAAATAAATAGAGTGACTCCATAGCAGAAAATAAAATATAATGCATATTTCCCAACATTTAAATTGCATTATACATATTCATAAGTTTAATGATCAGAGACAGTTCATTTTCATCTCTAAAGGAATTTAAAAGTCTTCTACATACAGCAGTGTTTGGAGAAAGAGCCAATTCATTATTACCCTTATTATGTATAGAAACTTAATTTTGATGAAATCATCAAATAATTTTTACGAGCAAAGAATAACTAGAAATGTTTGTATTTATGTTAGAGATAAAATGAAATAAAGTAATCTGTTGTGTAATATCTTTCTAATCAATAAATTCTTTTATGACATTTTTTATTCATTTATGATAGTGGCATTTATTATAAAACAAACATTAACATGGGCTTTTGCTCTTTGATGAAAGTTAATTTCTCATTATAGAAGATCAACAGAATTTACATGGATTGTTGAAACAACTCACTGGATCACTTCCTTTGTGGTAGAAAATTGTGCTATATAAGTAAAAGTCTAGTCCCCTGTATACAGTTCATCAATTAATATTCAGTTCATTTTCATTCTACTAAAAAGACATGCATCATTTTGCTACCTCAAACATGCATGTACACTTTACATATACATCATAGATAACTAAGACATACACATCTATATTTAAATACAAGCCTAAATAATTCACACATCCTGTTTGAATGCATGAGTAAGCAAGAGTGCGTATCTGGGGGTAGGAGGAGGACTCCATAGTAATTGGGGTTCTCACAGGCCTTAATCCAGCCTGTGAAGTGTTTTGCTGACTCATCTTCCTTTGGGAATCTTCACCTTTTTGTCACTATCACTTTCTCATTGATGTTGATAAGCTCATTAACAACGTGAGATATGTAGATAATACATCTTTGCTAACTGAAAGATCAGAGGACTTGACCCAATTACTTGTTGATTAAAGACTATGCTGTCTTTAGCATGGATTACAACTCAGTAGAAAGAAAACAAAAATCAAAAAAAAGAAAAAAGAAAAAAGAAAACAAAAATCCTCACAACTAAGAAAAAGATTGAAGCTTCCAAGGATTTCATTTGACTTGGAGACACAATCAATATTCATATTGCACTGGGAAAATCTACTACAAAATAGCTCTTTAAAAAATTATTTTAAATTTAAGAAATAATTTTATTGGGGGTTCATAACAACTCTTATCACAATCCACACATGCATACATTCATTTTTTCAAGCACATTTGTACATTTGTTGTCATCATCATTCTCAAAACATTTGCTTTCTACTTAAGCCCTAGCTCATTTCTCCCCTCTCTCCCTCCCTCCTTCATGAACCGCTGATAATTTGTAAATTAGTATTATTTTTTCATGTTTTACACTAACTGATATCTCCCTTCTCCCATTTTTCTGTTGCACCCAGGAAAGGAGTTATAGGTAAATCAATGAGATCGCCCCCTCCCCCTTTCCTTTACCCTCCTGGTATCCCTACGCTCAATATTGGTCCTGAGGGGTTTATCTGTTCTGGATTTTCTGTGTTTCCAGCTCTTATCTGTATCCATGTACATGCTGTGGTTTAGCCAGATTTGTAAGGTAGACTTGGAATCCTGATAGTGGGGGGAGGAAGCATTAAAGAGCTAGAAGAAAGTCACATGTTTCATCAGTACTATACTGCACCCTGACTGACTCACTTCCTCCCCGAAACCCTTCTGTAAGGGGATGCCTTTTGCCTACACATGGACTTTGGGTCTCCATTCCACACTCTCCCTCATTCACAATATGATTTTTTTTACTCATTGATGCCCAATACCTAATCCTATCAGCACCTTGAGATCACACCTGTTGGTGTGTTATTGCCATGTGGACTTGGTTGCTCCTCAGTTATATGGTCGCTTGTTTATCTTCAAGTTTTTAAGACCCAAGACACTATATATTTTGATAGCTGAGCACCATAAGTTTTCTTCACAAAATTTTCTTATGCACACACTTTATCTTGAGGAATCCTGTGGAGAAGATGATCATCATGGAATGCCAGTTTAATAGAACAAAGAGTTCTTGCAGTGAGGGCATACTTGAGTGGAGGCCTAATGTACATCTGCCACCTTAAAACTAAACTTATCAATATATGCAGATAAAACTATTTCCCCATCATGACATTTAAATATATTTACACATATACATGCCTGTATGTAGACCTCTATAAATGCTCTTTGCTTCCTAGTTCTTTCCTCTATTTCCTTTCACTTTCTTCTTGTCCCACTATCATATTCTGCCTCCATTGGGGTCTCAGTAATTTCTCTTGGTTACATTGCCCTTGATCAAGACCTACCAGGGCCTCCTACACCTTCCTTGCCATCGATTTTGAATTGCTTGTTGTTCCCTTGTCCCTGCGTTTATTAATGTCTACTTCCTTTTCCCTACTTCCCCCTCTCCCATGTCCCCCTGAAACCATTGGGGAATGGCTCACAAATTGATATGAGTTCATAGATCTGTTCCCCCCCCCCCCGTGTGTGTGTGTGTGTGTATACACACACAGAGTTGCCTACCAGGCAGCCTATAACCTTCTTTCTATTGATTTTAGTTCATTTGTTGTTCCCTTGTCCCTGGCTTGATGTCACCTCATTTCTTTTCTCCCATCTGTCCTCCCATTTCCCCCAGAACCATATCACCTCTGAATTATTTATCCCACTTATCTTATCTAGATAGACATGCAGATACATCAGTAAGTGGGAAAAAAAGGCAAAGCAAAATAAAACGACAAAAGAAGTCAAAACCAACAAAGCAATTACAACAGTAGAAAGCAAGAACAAAATATCAATAGCAAAAAAAAACCCCACTGACACAAAATGTAAAAGCCTATAAATAATTCAAGATCTTGTTTTCCAGTTGAGTCTGATGGGGTACCACAATATGTCTCCAACGTCTATTCTTGGTATTCCCCACGGCATTCATCTCTCAACTCCCCCTGCTGCTCTGCCCCAGTGTGATGGGGCAGGACCGTGCACAATACCCACACTGTCTCCAGTGCTGTCCCCCATAGCATCATGGTTCAGTGAGGGACCCAGTGTCCTATGATGGGTCCTATGTTCCTCCCATGCATTGTCTGCTCCAAGCAGAAATAGCAACCTTGGGGTTTGGTGGGCCAGAGTGTCCTCTCCTCTCTCGCCACCTCTTTGCTTTTCTCCCATGAGCTGTAATCCAACGTGCCTCTCTACACAGGCTGGAGCCCCACTGCTGTCTTTTCATGTGCTTCTTCTGAAGGGTGAAAGGTGTTCACAAAGTCAGAATTGGGGCCTGCCTGCAGACCTCTCTATTGATTCCCTGGTACATGCCAATATGTTGGATTCATGTCTTGACACGTCAGGTTGAAGCCTGGTATTGCTCTCCTTCTCTTATGGAAATATAAACAATATCCTCCCCTTTGGTGATTTAGTGTCCTTCTCCCCACCACAGCTCAGTCTTGTCTTTTTTTAATCTCTTTCTTTCCCTTTCTTATTTAGTTGGCTGCAGTGTGTTATCCCTGGATTGGGTTTGGCCCATGCAATAGCTGCTGGATCTCACTCCAGGGATATATGTACATATTAGCTTTCCCCTATGACACCCATTTCTTCTCTGTTTGTTTACTTGCTTGTTTTAACTTTACCTCAGTGCACTCCTTGTACTTGTCCTTTTGTGCTTGGCTTACTTCTCTTAGCATGATGTCCTCTGGTTCTTCTCACATAGCAATGTGTTTCATGTGTTTATCATCCATTTTAAGGATGCAGAGTATTCCATTATATGTTCGTGCCACAGTTTTTTGATCCATTCCTCTGTTGATAGAAATTTGGGTTGCTTCCAACTCCTTGCAATTGCGAACTGTGCTGCAATAAACATTGAAACACAGATGTCTGGCTGTGATTCGTTTCTTGCCTCTTCTGGGTATACACGCAGTAGGGGGATTGCTGGGTCATATGGTAGCTCAATTTCCATCTGTTTTAGATATTGCCAAATCTATTTCCATAATGGCTGTATATACCTACAGGTCCATCAGCAGTGGATAAGAGTTCTTATCTCACCACAGCCCATCCAACACTTGTTACTTTATGACTTTTTGAATTGGGCTATCCTGGAGGGTGTTAGGTGGTATCTTAGTTGCTTTAATTTAAATTTCTCTCATGGCTAATGATTTGGATAATTTCCTCATATGTTTATTGATCATTTGGATATCTGCTCTTGTGAAACTTCTGTTCAAGTCTTTTGCCTACCTCCTCAGTGGGCAGTTAGTTGTTTGTTTGTTTGTTTTTTTCTTATTTTCAACTTACAAAGTATTTTAGATTATAGGATTAAGACCTTTGTCTTATGTGCCATTGCTAAAGATATTTTCCCAATCTGTGGACTCTCTTACTGCCCTCTCAGTGAATCCTTTTGATGTGCACAGAGGATTTATCTGACTTGTTAATTTGTGACTCCACTGTATTTGTATCTCTCCCTATTTTGCGATAGTCTATGTATTCCCTATGTATGCTCAGGTTTGTTCCAATTCCCTCATTAATGGCCTTACTGTTTGGAGTTTTACCTCACAGTCTGGGATCCACCTTAGGTTTATTCTTGCGCATGAAGTGAGGTAGGATTCTTGCTTTCTTTTTATGCAGGTAGACATCTCTTTTTCCCAGCATCACTTAGAGAAAAGAGCATCTGTTTCCCATTCAATATTTTTGGATCCTCATCAAAAATCAGTTGCCTATATACAGATGCTTTTATTTCTGGTATTTCAGCTCTTTACCATTGGTCTGAATATCTGTCATTATATCATTACCACTCTGTTTTCACCACTGTGGCCATACAATATGAGACAGTATAACATATCAGGTAGTGTAAACTCTCCCACTTTGTCTTTCTTCTTGAGGGGTTCTCTGCTAATTCTGGGCTTCTTCCCTCTCTGTATGAAGTTGGTAATCAGTTTTCCAAATTCTTTGAAGAAGGATGGTGATATTCATACTGAGGTAGGATTAAATTTGCATAGTGTGGGGCTGAGCCCCAGTGGCATAGTGGTTGTGCGCGGGACTGCGGCCCACTTGGATAGAGGTTCAATTCCAGCAGCGGCTTCACAGGAGCAAAGGCTGGGCCTCCTACTCCCACCACCAGAGGGCAGTGATGCCCAAAAAACAAAAAACAAAACAACAAAAATTTTATATTGTGTCTTGGTGTAAACTGACATCTTTACTATATGGAGTCTTCCAGTCCATGAGCATGGGATACTCTTCTATTTGTTGACGTCACCCTTGGTTTCTTTTAACAGTGTTCTACAGTTTTCCTAATATAAATCTTCTATTTTTTTTTTTTAGCTTGGTATATCCCTAGATATTTCAATTTGTGCTTGACTATTGTAAGGGGTATTACTTTTTTGATTGCTCTTTCTGTGGTCTTGTCTGCTGTGTATAGCAGTCTGATAGGCTTCTGTTTGTTGATCTTGTATCCTGCCACTCTGCCATATTCATCTATCACTTCCAACACTCCAATTGTGGAGCTTCAGGGATTTTTGATGTGTAAAATCATATCACCTGCGAATAGTGATAGTTTCACTTCTTCCCCAGACAAATACTTTTGATGTCTTTTCTCTGTCCAATGCTGTTAGTTAAGACCTCCAGTACAACAAGGAGACAAGGAACATCCATGTCTGGTCTCCTTTTTCAGTGGAAATTTTTTTCTTTGCTCCATAGCTTATCGCTTTAACTGTTGGTCTTTCATACATAGCTTTTATAATATTGAGGAATTTTCTTTCTATTCCTATCTTATTGAGTGTCTCAAACAGGTATGGGTGTTGGATGTTGTAAAATGATTTTTCCAAATCTTTTTATATTATCATATGGTTCTTATAATTCTTCCTGCTAATATGGCAAATAATACTAGTAGTCTTTCGTATGTTGAATTATCCCTGCAACCCTGGTGTGATTCTCATTGGTCATAGTGAATTATTTTATATGCTTTTGTAATTTATTCACCAGCATTTTGTTAAGAATTTTTGCATCAATGTCCATTGGAGATATTCATCTGTAGTTCTCAATTCTTGTGGAATCCTTGCCCACTTTAGGTAACAGAGTTATACTACCTTCATAGAAATGTTTTGGGAGTCTTCCATCTTTTTCTATGCTCTGGAAGAGTTTGTGTAGGATCAGTGTCAGTTCTTCCCTGAATGCTTGGTAGAATACTATGACACCATCTGGACCCAGGGATATTTTTGTGGGTAATCCTTTAATAAGACTCTCTATTTCTTCAATTGTTATGGATCTGTTGAGGTTCTTGACTTCCATCTGGGAAGTCTAGGGAGGGATTGTTTTTTTCCATATATCTGTCCACATCTTCCAAGTTGTTTAATTTTTCAAAGTATAGGCCTTCATAGTACTGTGTAATTATCCTTTTGATTTCATTAGGGTCCATTGCAATGCCACCTATTTCATCCCTCATCCTTGCTATTGAAGTTTGTTCCTCCCTTTCTTTTGTTAGTCAGTGGTTTATTAATTCTGTTAATCCTTTCAAAGAATCAACTTTTAGCAACACTATATTTTTTGGCAAATTTTTTGTTTTCCCTCTCCTTTATCTCAGTTCTGATTATTATTCTTTCTTTCCTTTTGCTATTAATAGGATTTTTTTGGTAGACTCTACTCTAATTGGTGTAAGTTTTGTGCCAGCCTATCAACCACACGTCTCTCTTCCTTTTTCACGTGTGCATGTATTGCTATCATGCTAATAAATGCCCTTGCTGCATTCCAAAAGGTTTTGGTATATTATATTTTCATTCTCATTGGTTTATAGAAACTTCCTGATTTCATCTCTTGTATGAGCAAATACCCACTCTTTTTGCAATAGAGAATTATTCACCCTGCAATTGTTTGTCCTTATTTTCTTAATCATCCTTTTGTTGGTTTCCAGTTTTATGGCACAGTGATCAGAGACAGACATCTCTATAATCTCTATGTCTTTGAATTTATTAAGGTTAGACTTGTGTCCCAGCATGTGGTCTCTCTCAGAGTGCTATGTGGGCTTGAAAAGAATGTGAATTTTTTACACTTGGGTGGAAAGCTCTGAAAATATCTTTCACATCAAGTTGTCCAATTGTGCCGTCTAGATCTGTAGCCTCCTTGTAGAGTTTTTCCCTGTGATCTGTCTTTCTCAGATAGTGGTGTATTAAAGTTACTTACCATAATTATTGATCCTATGTCATCTTTTTTCATTTTGGGGGTGTTTGATTTATAAATTTTACAGGTCTCTCATTGTGTGTGTATTTATTATGCTCACTAGTTCTTAGCCTACTGTTGCCTTGAGCATTATATAGGTGCCCCTCCTTGTCTCTTGCTGTGGCTTGTACCTTGAAATCAATTTTATCATAGATTAAGATTGCTACCCCTACTTTTTTTTTCATTGCCATTTGCTTGGTATATTTTTCTTCAGTCTTTAATTCTTAATCTGTTTTTGTCCACACACTTGAGATGTGTCTCCTGTAAGCAGCCGATCAATGGGTTATGTTTTTCTGAACCTGCCTGCTTGCCTCTGCCTTTAATGCCTGAGTTCAGTCCATTGATATTCCGTGTTATTACATACATCTATGAACTCTGTGATGTCATATTGCATCTTTTATGTTGGGTGTTTCCCTCCCTACCTATCTTATCAGTTTGTGCTGTGCCTGTGGTTCATTCTTGTCTTTTTCCACTATTGAGCTAATGCCATCTTGAGGGTTGTTTTCTCTTTGTGGCCCTCTGAGTGGAGTTATTCTATGTGATGATCTCTTATTTGCAGTAGGTGAGTTTTTATCTTCTGCCCATCCTGGATCGACAAGTATCTTTTGTAGGACTGGATTTCATTTTGCATGTTCTTTGAGTTTTTCCTTATCTGGAAAGACTCTTACTTCTCCATCTATCTTAATAAATAATTTTGAAAGGTACAGTATTCTTGAGTTTGCATTATTTTCCTTCAATTTTTGGAATATGTTACTCCTCCTCTTCATCATATCTTTTAATAGATCTGAACATAATCTTATTTGGGTACCTTCATAAGTGACTATTTGTTTTTCCCTAGCTGCTCTTATGATATTTTCCTTTTCCTCATAGTTGGATAATTTAACTATTATGTGTCTTGATGACTGTTTCATGGGAGTCAGTCTGGCTGTCGTTCTTTCAATCTCTTGAATGGGTCCCTGATTTTCATTTATTTAGTTGGGGAAGTTTTCCTCTAAGAATTCCCTCGCTATTTTTGCTGTTGACATTTTTGTTGTGTCTTATTCTGGTAGTCTAATTATGCTAATATTGTTCCTCTTCATAGGATCAGATATGGCTCTCAGGTTTTCTTCAGCTTCTCTGATTGTCTTATTTGATTGTTTTTCCCATTTGTTGAGGTCTACTTGTTTATTTTCTAGGTCACTGGTACTATTCTCTGCCTCCCTAAATCTGTTGGCAAAGTCTGTTAATTTGCTCCTGGGTTTTGTTTTTTTATCCCTTAAGTTTTGTGTTTCCCTTTGGTGTGTTGCTCTTATCTCCTGTATAATTTCATACTTTTTCTGTATTGCTTCCCTAATATCCTGCATGACTCCAACTAGCATTCTGAAAATTTCTTTCCTATCTGCTCTTCTGTGCACATCATTCAGTTCATGACTCCTAGCATTATCCTCCGTTTCTCCTGCTTTTATGTTGGGACTTGTTACTCTTTATGTGTTGTTTTAGAAGGACTCAGAACCATCTCCCAAAGTAGAAGAGCACTGGGCTCTCACTTGGGGGACTCATATGAGTGCTTCTATGAACTACCTGTAGGTAGCTACACTGAGGTATCAGGCTACTGCTATATCTTCCTAGTCAACCAGTATTCCATTGTTTAAAATGTGAAGTAATCCATGAGTCCTCTCATGGGATACTGGTTGAATGGTTATGGACCCACATGGGTGGCGTTTCACTGGATGATCTCTCAGTAAACCATAATGGTATGTCTCATGATGTTTGGAGCACTTCAGGTGGCATGCAGTGCTTTCCTCTACATCTGGAGTGATGGAAATGGCTTGTAGGTGTACTCTCCTTGGTGTTGAGCACCATTGATAACAGTTGAAACTACCCTAGTTGGAGAGCTCACCATGGAGCTTAGGTAAATGTCCCTCAGCAGCCTGGAGCACTACCAACAGTGGACAGGATTTCCCCCATTATATATTGCCTTAGGGTGTATGATGGAGTTCCCCTAGCTGTTTCAAGGGGAGATCCCCAGATGCTTGGGGTATAGTGGAGGATTGGCATGATTTCTCCAACTGCATGCATGTAAAGCCAACAAGTGCAGACAGAAGATCCCCCAACTGAACCATCAAAGTTGCCCTAAGTGGGGGGAGGGGGGAGTAGTCTGGAAGCTGGTAGTGGATTATGAAAGGAAAGAGGGGGAGAAATTAAGAACAAGGGAGCACGTAGAAAACAAAGACAAGAACAAAAATAAAAAGCAAACTAACACACACAAAATGCAAAGAGAAAACAAAAGTAAAAACTGTCAAAAATGTAAAACTCAATCTTCTTAGTGGCCAGGAAAGCATGAAGAGATAGAAGGAAGGGGGGGGGGAGAAAAGGCTAAAAAAGAGAAAAATAAAGTAAAAAAGAGAAGAAAATAAATAGATAGCTGGGTCCCATGTTGTGCCATGTGCAGCATTGTCGCAGGGAAGACTGGAGCTCTCCCCACTGTATTGTTTGAGTTGCCCTAGACAGAGGCTAGAAACTGGGAGTGACATGTGGATGGAAAGAGAGGGAAAGGAGAGAAACAGAAAATATGAAAGAAGAAGGAAAAGAAGTGAGAGGAGAAAGAAAGAAAGAAATACAACTGTGCTCACTACGACTGACTGTGGTGGAAAGAGAAAAGAAAAAAATAGAGTAGAGAGATAGTTGATCCATCATTGCCTGAATGTGGAACCAGAGGGGTTTAAACCCCTCCTCAAGGTGGCAGGTTGGTGTGCCCTTTTAGGGCCGGGTCCCAGCAGTGCTAGGTGGAATTACCCTGGTTGACAAAGATCACCTTAGAGGCCAGAATGAGGTTTTCTCAGCAGCATGGAGCACTGTAAAGGACTATCACGGCTGCCTTGTGTTGTGCTAAGTGCTCCCACAGAGAGTTCCTGGTGTACCTCCTACTATTTGAGTTGAGTTGCCATAGGTAATGGGTAGTGGCCCAGAATCCAGCAATGGTATATGAAAGAGAGGGAAAGAATATAGAAAAGAGAGAAAAAAAGAGAAAAAAACAAGACTGGGCCTGCTGAGACTTCCTGCAGTGGAAAAGATAGAAGGGCTAGAGAATGAAGAGAGAAGAAAAAGAGTAGTAAGTAAGGTAATAACTGACACTTGATCACCTGACCATGGGGCCAGAAGAGTTCCAACTCTGCCTCATGGTAGCAGGGTGGTGTGCCTGCTTGGTGTAGGGTCCCACAGATGCTGGGAATAATTGCCCTCAAAGGCAAGATCACAGCAGAGGTCAGGCTTCAGTTCCCACAGTTGTGTTGAGGGCTGCAGTTCACTGGTATGCCTTATGCTGTGTGTGTGTGGGAGGGGGGGTGCTCTCTCAGCCTCATATAAGGCCCCAGAATGGGCAAGACCTCCCAACTTGTGTGTATATGATTACTGAGAGCGGAGATGAGCTTGTTGTTCTAGATTGTGTCAGGACCACTGATGCCCTAATAGCTCAGAGGTTTGGGAGTTTTGTTTGTTTTTCCCCCCTGTCCAACTGGATTTGAATTAAGTTATTCTGGAACTGAGGCTTGATCTAAACTGTCTTTGTTATATTGATGACTCTATAGCTAACTTCTGTCCTTCCTTAGCATGGGCTCTCTTAATATGCTAATGTATGTTAACAGCCTCATCCTACCAGTTGCCTTGGATTTAAGCTATGAGTCTGGGATTTGCAGTTTTTAACCAAGACTTTTTTTTTCTCTTTTTTTGTGTGTTTATGGAGTGCCCTGATATGGGGGCTGTCGTGTTGACACCCAAAGGAGGACATCCAGCTTATCAGAGAGATTTTCTTCTCGGCCAACTGGAACTGAATTTCCCCCCTGGACTATAACTGTCCTCTTATTTTCTGCCACACTGCAACCTGACTCAGGTAAGTTTCCTGACTCCTTTTTCAATTGCTCCAAATCAATTGCAAGCCACCTACCCCAATCCCCAAGCTATGAGCTCAAGACAGTTAACAGCATAGGGAGCTCTGGTGTGACTAGCCTTCAGAGGTTCTCCTCCTGTCTGGGTTTATGTCCCCTTTAGTGTGTCAGCCTGAGGAAATTGCTATTCTAGGGCTCAGGTAGCGGCTCAGCTGGAGCCCACAAGCCCAGCACTACAAACCTACAGAAATTTAGTGCGTTCTTGGTTCACTTTGTGAGTGGTAATTTAAAAAAAAAAGTGGGATGCAGGACAGACCCCAGTGCCCTGATTCTAATTTGAGGGCTCTGTCTCCCAGTCTTCTTCACCTTCCCTACCAACTCTCTTGTCGGCAACAGGAGCTCTGAGCAGATGAATCTAACTTGATGCGATCTTCTTCCATCTCTCCACACATACATGCTTTTGTTGATTTCTAGACTAAAAAATTAACATCTGCAAAGTCCACATGCTTCCCTGATCCTGGTCTTCCTCTTCATAAACATTAAGTCTGAAAGAAATCTGTCAGATAGACTTGCCTGTCCAGAAAGAGTGTGCATTGAAGGAGGAGAAATTGGGATCAAGTCAATCCTGTGCTCAGAACCATGTGAACTTTCAGTTAGCATATCAATACTTAAACCATGGCTCCACCAGGCTTCTCCCAAGAATTTAACCCACAGGTAAACTGGGAGAAGTAGGTAAAGTTACATGGATAAATATGCTCCTTGTAACACCATTTGTGATAGCATAATACCAGAACAACAAATAATACCTGGTTAAGGGCTCAGTAAAGAAGACATGGTACATGTAACCAGTAATTTGAATATTACTTTTATACAAATTCTAATATGAATAAATAAGATCTCTCCACGCCCTAGAGCTCAGTGAAATATAAGCAACCAAAAGCATATATTTATGTGATTTAAAAATTAATTATAAGAAAATCAGTATCTAAGTATCTTGAGAAAGAGAGCTATACTATTTGAATTTCCTATCTAGGTACCTTTAAATTTTAAAAACTAGTTTACAAAATACCTAATAAACTTAAAACTAAATAAATAATTACTGGAGGAAATTATGCTAAGTGAAGTTAGCCAAGAGCAAAAGGACATGTACAACATGAGTCCCTCTGAGGTGAGCTTAATAATAATAATAAAAATGTAAAAGGGGTATCAGGAAAAATCTACAGTATATAGGAAATCTTGGGAAAAGGCCCAGGAAGTATGACAGGGGACAGACCAAATCCAGGGCTATATATGGTAGCCAACTAGGGTGGGGTGACAGGAGGGGGCAGTCAGATGGTGATATGTAGAGAGGGAATGGGGAACTAACCCACCCAAGGGGAGTGTATTTTTTATATCTCCACAAGAAAAGAGGGACCGAACTTAAATCCGGTGTTCCCGGATATGAATGCAGTGTGACGCAATGGAGCGGAGAACCAGTGGAGAGGTCTGAGAGCACAATCACAATCCCAACTACAGGGGCAGCCACCTCTCCCCCAGGGGAGTTTACCTTGGAGGCCAGCACTGAAGTTGCAGCTTGGGGAGTGAGATATGCCTGACCCGAGCACATGAGAACAAATGAAGGGGGAGGAAAAGAGAATGGAGTACATCCTGGCCCACCGAGCTTTCAGGACGATATTCCCATTCAGAACAGCCAATGTACAGTGAGGATCATATGGCCGGCCCCACTATGAAATACAGCTACCCTCGCTGACCCAAGGCCTTTCGGGGTCACCAAAGGAGAAAAAGGGTCAAGATTATACCCTGTCTGGCCCAATCACACCATGGCAAAAAACTAAGGGTTTACAACAGAGCATGGCGCTCCAGATGGAGTGCCAAGGTTATACTTTGGGGCCAGGGTGTGGCACCCCATCAGACTCAACCAGGGATCACTCCTAGAAGTCACCGAACAGACCTTAAACTATTTACAGGTTTTTATATTGTTATTATTTTTATGTTTTTACATATATATATATATATATATAATGAACAATGGGTTTTTTTGTTATTGTTATCAGTGTTCTATTTTCTTTGGTTGTTTCATTAAAGGATGTTTTTTTGTACATATTGTTTTCTCTGCAGGTCTATCTAGATAAAATAGGCTGGATGAACAGTCTAGAGGTGAAAACGGTGGAACTGGTGGTTCTGGGGTGGACAAAGGAGAAGGGGAGGAGAGGGAAAGGTGGTGGTGTTGATCTACCCAGGGATAACGGAATAGCAAGTGATTCAAAGACAGTGACAGGGGGATGTGAGAGGTCCAATAGGGATTAATCACAACTAATGTAACAGAGAGAAAATACTGAAACCCAGATGGAGGCTGAGCATTATGGTGGGATGGGAGGAGGTATAAGGAAATAGAGGGAAAAACTGGAGAGTAAGGGAAATTTATAGAGGTTTAAATACAGGCATGTACATAGGTGCATATATTTATAAATGATGAGGGGAAATTAGATCAACGTTAGTATTAGGTCAGCAGATGGGCATTGGACCTCCACTAAAGTACTTCCTCAGTCCAAGGACATTTTGTTCTACTAAATTTGCATTTCATGATGTACACCTCCCCAACACGATCACTGAAAACATAAGCAAATGTGGTGAAGAAAGTTGATGGTGCCCAGCTATCAAAAGATATAGCATCTGGGGTCTTAACGGCTTGAAAGTAAACAGGGGACCATCCAGCTCAGAAGCAACAAAGCCCACATGGAAGATGCACACCTGTTTGTGGGACCAAGAGGTGTCAAAGGGA
This sequence comes from Nesogale talazaci, assembly GCA_004026705.1. Taxonomy (NCBI): domain Eukaryota; kingdom Metazoa; phylum Chordata; class Mammalia; order Afrosoricida; family Tenrecidae; genus Nesogale; species Nesogale talazaci. Next base: position 34,001 of record PVJH01006956.1, read on the forward strand.
TCAATTATCAGGTTTCAAGAAGTAATAATCATAACATTGTATGCTCACTTTCCTGATATGATCACTGATGACAAATATGTGCCTAAGCAAATGTGATGAAGAAAGCTGATGGTGCCTGACTATCAAAAGATGTAGCATCTGGAATCTTAAAGACTTGAAAGTAAACAAGTGGCCATCCACCTCAGAAGCAAGCTCACATGGAACAAGCACACCAGCCTGTGCGATCACGAGGTGTCGAAGGGATCTGGTATCAAGCATCAAAGAACAAAAAATTATTTCATTATAAATGAGAGAGATTATAGATTGGGGACCCAAAGCCCATCAATTAGTGAAGTGACATCCTCTTACAAAGGGGTTGCAGTGAGGAGATGAACCAGTCAAGGTACAGTGTAGTAACAATGAAATGTACAACTTTCCTCTGGTTCTCAAATGCTTCCCCCCACCCACTATCATGATCCCAATTGTACCAGACAGATCCAGCTAGACTGGGGGCTGTACACTGGAGTTGGAAACATAGGGAATTTAAGATAGATGATCCCTCAGGACTAGTGGTGGGAGCGGTGATACTGGGAGGGTGGAGGGAGGGTGGGTAGAAAGGGGGAACTAATTTCAGGGATCTACATATAACCCACTCTCTGGGGTGTGGACAACAGGAGGGTGGGTGAAGGGACACATTGGACAATGTACAATATGAAAAGGTAATAACAATTTGTGAATTATTAGGGGTTCATGGGGAAGGAGGAGGGGTGAGGGGAAATATGGGGAGCTGGAATTAAAAAAAAAAAGAACTAGAGGAAAGAGGGAGGGAGGAGCTTATACCAGGGGCTCAGGTGGAAGATATTTGAAAATGAATATGGCGGCATGTGTATGGATATGCTTGATACAAATGATGTGTTGAATATCGTGAGAGCTGCAAGAGCCCCCAATAAAATCTATATCAAAAAACAAATAAAAGGTTTTACATATAATGACCTCCCTGGGGTATGAACAACAGGGAAGTGGGTGAAGGGAGACATTGGACAGTATATGATAGGATAAAATAATAATTTATGAATTATCAAGGGTGCATGAGGGAGGGGGGAAATGAGAAGCTAATACCAGGAGCTTAAGTGGAAAGAAAATGTTTTGAGAATGATAATGGCAGCAAATGTACAAATGTGCTTTACATGCAATGGATTTATGTATGGATTGTGATAATAGTTATATGAGTCCCCAATACAATGATTTAAAGAAAAAAATGAATCTTTAGATATGATCATAAGTTATCATAGACTAGATTAAATAGACTTTTCAATACTGTCGGGGAGGAAGTTGTGAGAAATATTCACTACCTACAGTGGCACAACTAGTGTGTGTACTTGACTCCTGATTGAAAAGTTGGCAGTTCAAACACACTTGGGGTGTTTAGATTTTGTATCATCTTGTCTGAACTTGGATTCTCAGTGGTTTGCAGTTAAAACTTAGCTATCCTCCTGGTGTAATATAGCACCATGTAATGAACTCCATAGCAGCCCTGGTGGCATCGTGCTATGGTCTGTGGAGCAATCTGTAAGGTGAGCAGTTGAAAACCACCAGCTGCTCTGCGAGAGAAAGAGAGGTTTTCCACTCTCACGGCAAGTTGCATCTCAGAAACAGAGGCCGTTTTACTCCGTCCTACAGAGCCACTGTGAGTAGACACTGACTTGGTGGCAGTCAGTTTTCAAGATTCAGCTTCATAATGGAATCTAGTGTGAGCAGTCAAGCAGTTAGTTGTGAGAGGAATAGAGTGTGTGTGTGTGGGGGGGGGGGGGGGGGCAACACCCTATCTCAGAACACCGCTCTGAGGCAATCAATGGAAAGGAAGTTTCCTCAGGGCTGTGGCCTCCTTCCAATATTAGTGGATGCTAGGAAAAGCTTTTTTGCTTTTACTGGATCTAGATCCTGCATCTGGCTCATAGACCTCTGATTCTTTGGACTTTAGCCAATGGCTGCCAATCCTGGGAATCAGCAACTGCTACCATCTGAACTGCTCACCTGAGTTACATTCGCCCCTGTAACTTCAAGCCTGTCATTCTCTTGCTGCTCTTTAGTTCATCAGTTACACAAATCAGGAGAAGCCTTCAGCCTAACATCTGACCCATGGACTGGAAACATGCCCAGACATGGAACTTTCCCACTTCTACAATTCTGTCAGTTTATTTTATTGATATAAATACATGTATACAAATAGATATAGAGAGAAATATGTATATATAAACCTTCACTGGTTTCACTTTTATAGTAAACCCAAGCAAGGACACTATCCAATAGCACCACACACACAAAAAGGTCTGGAGATCTGCTTTCCTACCTATTACAACCAAGAAATCCCTAAGAAACTTGATTCCAGTATGCAATACATGAGGTCACCTTGAGTCAGAATGGACTCAATAGCAATAAGAAGCATAATGGAACAGGAATAGCACTATATGATACAGTACACTGTCTCCACAGCAGTACAGAATACAATGCAGACTGTTCACTTTCTAGTCAGACAGATGCAAAGTCAAATCTTGGATCTACCACTAATCTACCATGTAATCTCTGAGTCTCATTTTTCTCATCTATGAAATGGGGTAATGTACATTTGCTGCACGCTTGAGAGATAAATATCAAGTAAGATCAAGTAGTTAGCACAGTCTTGTTTATAGTAAGCAATCAGTAAATGGGCACATCTAGCTACAATTATGGATGAACAAATGATATTGTTAAAAGATCCTGATTCTGCTGATCTTCTTTTATCCTATTGTTTCTCTCTTGCATTAGTACGGTCACCCTATATCTGTCATTGTGATAACAATGCTGGAATGCTTGGTAGTCAATAGATCTCAGTTTGAATCCCAGTTCTACGATTAAATAGTGGGTGAAAATCTGAAGCATGCAAATCTTTGAACTCTTGGGTTTTTAAGAACAATTTATAAGAATATAAAGCAATGTCTACTCATCAGAATATGATACAGACCTAAATAAAAAAGCTATGATCCCTACCCTCATGAAACAGTCTCAGATTCTCTGAAAAGAGATTTGCAGGGATGGTTCTGTATGAGCCCTTGAAAAACATTAAACTCATTGTATCTCTATCTTTCCAGGAAAGGCCTCCATACAAACCATGTTCTTTTGCTCACTCAGCTTTCATTCTTTCATTTAAGTCATCAATCATTTAAACCCAATAGTATTCACTCATCTTTAAACTACACCCATTTCTCCTTTACATCTAATTTCATCAAATAATTCAATTAGAATCTCTCATTCCCTCTCTCTTCTCCTCCATCTCTATCTTCTCCTCTTCTTCCTCCTCCCCTTCCTTCCTTTTCTCCTTCTTCTTCTTTTCTTCTCTTCCTCCTCTTTCTCTCTCTCCATATCTCTCATAGGTATAATAGTTAAGTTTTATGTCAATTTGGCTGAACAAGAATTCTTAGTAGTTGGACAGGTAAGCCCTAGTGACCCCACCTTCCTCTCATGATGAGTCCTAACACAATGTAATCAACTCCATAATTGGATCTATATTGAGCAGCCTGTCGGTTCTAAGAATATTAGGGTAGAATCTAACCTTCTTACTCAGGTCACAGCCCTAATGCTATTGAAATGAAGTTTCCTTGGGAGTCTGACCTACTTCTTATATAAATAGATGCCATGGAATAGCTTGTTGGGTCTTGATCCTGCATTTAAATTGACCTCTGGTTCTTTGAACTTGATCCATATTCTCTGCCAATCCCAAAAGCTATCTATCAGTAACTTCCATTTAGCCTGCCACCCTTAGATTCATTCTAATCTACACATCCACCAGCCTGTATTCCTATGTATCTGGGTTCATCAACCTCCAAAGAGCCACAAGTCAGAATTCTCCAGCATAACATTTGACCTATGAACTTGGAGTCTTCATGTAATAAGACTAGACTTGCCCATTTCTTTAACGGTATGAACCATGTTCTTAATAAATTCTCCTTTGTGTGTATGTGTGTAATTAGTTTGCTAGAAAACCCAGCCTAAGACAATAATTATTCAACTGAAACTACCAAAGTTCTAGTCTCATTTGGGTCTACTAAACTTAGCAAAGTCTATTTCTGAAATGAATAGGACTGGAGCTAGTTCTAGATTCAAAATATAAAGGTTCATGGATGATGTCTGATTTGCACAGTCTGGGATAGGTAGAGTGAAGAATGTGTAGTCAGATAGTATGGTAGCATGCACATGCACACAAGAAGCAATTGCTGCATTTTAGTCTCCCACTCTTATTAGGATCTACCAAAAATACCTGGATAGCTGGACCAAAAAAAATCAAGATTTCTTTTTCCTTCTTCTTTGTTGTTGTTTTTGTTTTCATGTTGCTTGAATTAACACAGCACACTGAGCACTTAACTTTGCATGTGCAGACACAACCCTTTCTAAATCTGTATTAAAAAATAGAATTGGCAGTGGCATTTGCTCCCGTGTGAACTTGCCAAAAAGGTTGGGAATGAACATGCTCCTTCCTGCCTTTCTTGGCTGTCTTCCCTTTTAGAAGTTGGTGGAGAGAGACTCCTTCTCTTCCTCAACTTTCCCTTGAGCAGTAAATGGACTTAGGGGTGGGGTACAAGAGAAAGGCCTGGCCTTTCTTAATCAAGGAGGTGTGATGTAGAAATATCAGGTGCTGGCAATAAAGTTTTGGAGTTCCTGTTCAAGTTCCCATGCTGTTGTTTAATCCTTAATCATCCTTCCTGGCGCAATGCCCATTGCTACTGCTTGTTTAAAATTGGAAGGGACTAACTGCCTCAATCTGTATATTCTATATGGTCATGCTTAAATTAAAAACCACAGTTTCCCCGGTCTGATCAGTTTGACCTCATAAACTCTTTTATTTGCTTCCAAGAAGTCTCTTCTATCTTCTTACTGTCTAAACTTTTCTTAATCTCAAATGACAGCAAAATGGGAGGTATTTTAACTTTTCTGTGAAAAAATGAGATATTAGTTTAATTGTGCACCTGTTTCTCTAAACGAGATTAATTACCCATGGGGGCCGTTGCCATGAACAGGAATGCCTTCATTAAAGTACTTAAGTCACTGAAACCAAACTGAACTCACTCACATTGAGTCAATTCAGGTTCGCTACAAGCCTAGTGGACAGAGTAGAAGTGCCCTCATGGGTGTGAGACTATAACCCACTCTCTTCCCACTGAGTATCAGGTGGTTTTGCACACCTAACTTTGCAGTTAGCAGCCCAAAACATAATCCACCAGGCACCAGGGGTCCCCGAGTTACCTTAAGTGTAGTATTTTATTTTTCTTAAAGAAATAAAAAGACAGTGAGTAAGCATCACTCTTCTAGTTTCTGTATCAAAAACAAAAACAAAATTCCAGACCATTTCAGCAAATTAAAATTGAAATTTGAGGGCTCTTGTGATCTAAGACATGTCACCCGACTGAAGACTTGCTCAGAAAAAACCAGTCCATTGCAGTCATGGCACAAGCCAAATACCCAAGGTTAATTAATTCTATGCTAAGGTAGCAAAAGCCACCCCAGAGCCTCCTTCTTTGTTGCCAGAGAGTCTCTTTCCCTCAATCCCTTCCCTCTAATGTTTGAATGCTATCGTTCATGCAAAACCCCATTATTGCAGAAGAGAAGATATAACTTGAAGTCTAATAACTTGAAGTCAATTTATCAAACCTTTCCCTGTCTTAAAATCCCATTTCTTTGCATTTTTGTTCTTTTAGATCCTATTGTAGATAAATAGATACAATGAGTATGCATTACTTGAAAAACAATTTTAGTTTCTTTCTTCATGATAAGAGATATGATAGCACACAATTGTTTCAAAGGAGAGAGGAAGAAGAATGTTAGTTTGAATATGGAGAGAGAAAAACAAGACAAAGGTGTGGCATACCTAATCTATAGTAGTGTTGGGCCAGATAGAAGTGCTCACCACGATTAAGATGAAATGAGGAGTCATCACAGTACCAAAGGGACACATCAAGTTTGACAGCGGGCATGTTCTGCCCCCCTAATAGATTGTCTGTCTATACATATCAACTCTATAGGTTTGACAGGGCCTCTACTTGATATTTGTATTTGAGTGTAATTACACATCCATTGCAAGAAACTCTTAAAAAAAACTCCCCAGTTTCTAATTCTCAAAAGCATCCCTGGAATCAATCAGTTAAGACCAAGAATGAAAGCCTTGTGGATGGGTGTAGCATAGGGAGGGGAACATCACTAAGTTCTCAGAGGAAAGACAAGTGAAAGGAATTCTAGGATGTGTATGACCTTAACGAAAGTAATTTAGTCTCTTTTAGACTCTGTTTGGCAATAGTAATATAGAGATTAAGTCCTCATCCCTAATACAGTAGACCAGGTTTGAAGCCCAGTCAAGAAACCTCATGCACAGTTACCTCTGGTCTGTCAGTGAAGGCAAACATGTTATGATGCAGAACGGGTTTAGTGTAGCTGCCAGACAAAGATGAAATAGGAAGAAAATCCTGGTAATATAACTTCTGAAAAACATATGAGTGTTTACAACCGTCAAAACAAACTGATCCATTATTGATTGTAAGGATGCCACAGAATCAGAGAGCACTTTCTTTTTTGTTGTGCTTGAGGTCACCGTTGAGTGAAGGGTATTGGCAATGTCTAACAACAAGACTGTTTGTTGGTAAAAATAGATTAGACCTCCTGCTATAAGAAGCATTGACTTATAGTCCATAAACTAATGGTAAAGGAACTTGGGATGAGAGTTGATATTAAGTTTAACATGAATCATCAATGCATGAGACTGCCAAAAAAATAAAAACAGACTGAAAAAGAAGAAAAAAACCCTAGCTTTTGAGTATTATACTACAAATATATACATGAAGTAGGAGCAGTGACAACCGTGCTCTTTATGATAAAAATTTGATTCCCCCTAAGTAGTGCTTTCAGCCTGAGACACTTTACTGAGATATTGGCAAACTAGAGAACATCCAGAGAAGAGATGTGAGGGAGTGCAATATTGGTTGGAAAGGTTTTAAAAAAGATTCACAATGATTTAGGCAATTGCAAATGTACTCCGTGGTTTTTACACAGCCAACAGCCATAAAGTAGCGAGTTTCAGGTGTTGGCTCAGTAGTCCAATGTTGATAACACCCTGTGGCTCCCTTGACCTTTGCCTTCCCAGTAGCACAATGGTTGTCACAATTCTAAGCATCTCTTTCCCAAGCAGGAAAGGGAGAGGAGGCATGTTTCCTGGGGGAGCAGTCCAGGTTATGAGAAGCGCAAACACTTCCTCTGAGAAAATTAAAGGAAGAGTTTTGCTTACATTCCACTTGTTAGAATTGTTTCTCCTGGCTTCCCTTACCTACAAAAAAAGTTGAGGAATCAAGTATTTGATGAAAGGAAAAAAATCATAAATAGCTAGATTTCAGTCACATGGCATAATCTGACACTGTTGTTTATTTCTTCTTCCTTTTTTGAAAAAGGAACTATTTCAGGTAACTTTTAAGAGTGAGCACCTGTCTAGTCTAATTTCGTCAGAGATACATTCCTAATCAATCTGCTGTATAACACAAAGCCATGAACATGTTTTACTATTATAAACTTTACTATTATAAACATTTTCATATATATATGTACCCAGTTTTAAAATGCAATCAAACTTTTTATAAAAATCTCCCATAATTTTATTTTTCTATCCTGGCTTCATATTCAATGACTATCCAGAGTTTTATATCTGTCATTGTCATACATGTTTTCATGATATATGGTTATTTAATAAATAGATAACTAGCATTACTTGAATTGTGTTAGCATTCTCATATTCATACTAGAACATAGCTGTTTTCAACTTAATTTTAGTTTATTAAAAAAATTAAACTTATCAATATACTTCTAATTATACCATTTTATTGCTATATAATAATATTGCTTGGTAACCACAACATAATTTGCTTATTCATTCTTTTACTGCTGGACATTTAGATTGTTTACAGTTCTTTGCTAGAGCACCAATAGTAGTGCAAAGTGCTTCTCTGTGCACCTCCTTCTGCATATGTGCATTAATTCTCTAGGGAGGTCATTGGCCCAAGGATGGCTGGATCAAAGGACTAACATTCCTTAATTACACTAAATATTGTCTAAAGGCTCTAAAGTTGATTTATCACATTTCCTTCCACCAGCATGGTAATTGCTATACATTCTCCCTAACCTTTAAGATTCTCAGGCCTTTCCATTTTTGCCAATTTCAGAAGTTTCAAGCACTGTTCATTGTCACTTTGATTTGCATTTCTCTAATTATTAATGAAGAACTCTGGCTGAACATCAGGCTGCTAACTGAGTGGTCTGCAGTTCAAACCCACCACCTGTTCCACAATATAAATAACTTGGAAATCTGCTCCCAAAAAGATTTCATAAAGCAAAATAAAACTCTCCCATGGAACAGATGGTGGGTTCAAACTCAACCTTTCAGCACTTACCCCTGTCACCAGGACTCCTTCCTTAAGATTCCAACCTAGAAAACCCTGTGAGGCAGGCCTGTCATATAGACAACAGATCGTTAGGTAAGAGGTTGGATTGACTAGGTTCTCCTCTGTTCTCTGAGATTTTAAAAATATGCAATATAGTAGCTTAATTAATATCCTATTTTTAAAAATTCAGAATTATATGTGAGCTCCACGTCTATGTATCTGTTGGCTTTCATATGTCAAATTCCATAACCACTCACCAAATGCCACAAATATGACCCTTCGTTATGCCTGTGAATAGTGTCATAAATCATTTCCATTATGGCATTTTCACCTTACATAACCCTTCACTTTATGAAAGAAGTGGCCCAACCTTTCATTTCATGAAGATGCTCTAATGACTTCACCACAATTCCTGAAAAAGCAATGAAGCAACCTTCACTGCCTAATCCAACATTACTGTATAGAGAACAAGACGAATGTTCTCCATTCATCCTTTCCACTGCCTTACATACTTCTGAAATCTGAAACTTGTGTGATTAAATTTAGGGGATGTATACATTTTAAAACACTTATATTTTCCTATAGTCTCAAACTTAAAAGCAAGAACAGGCCTTAAAATACTTTTCCCAAATGTGGCGTCTAGTATTATTAGGGAGCTGGAGTAATTACATAATCTGTTATTAATTTAAGAGGATCAAGAGTGAAGGGGTGGTGTCTAACATGTCAATCAGGTCGTATTTGAAGGCACTAGGGACTGATAGCTCACTGGAGGCATGACACATGCTCACTTCCTGTGAAGCACGCTTGCAGACTTGTGAGTCTCAAGAGGCATTTGCAGATTGGTATAAGACATATGGGCTAATATTGGTTTTATGGACTTGATCTGGACTGGGCTGGGATGTTTTCTCAATATTCATTGCTCTTGTATATAAAGTTCTTTCTTATATGCATGTGAGTATCTATGAATTTTGTTTCTCCAGTCTACTCAGAATAACACAGCAGCATACAGATTTGAAGAGAAATCCACTTCTACCTTCTTAATATCTTGTCATTCGACCATAAACTTTAAATGTAGTGAGCAAACATTTGTTTTGTGCCTACTGACATGCTAAAGTTAGAGCCTGGCATGATGTACAAGTGATACAGTCTCTACTCTCCAGCAACTTACAGTTCTATTGGAGAAAGTGTTCACATGTACAAACTGAGCTAAGGCAAAGTACCTGGGAGGCACAAAATATTAAGTCCTAGTCTACTAGCCCAAACATTGTTAGTTCAAGCCCACACAGAGGCACGTCAGAAGTGAGGTATGGCCTCACTTTCAAAATATCACAATCTTAAAGAAACTCAATAGACAAATTACCTACACTCATATGATTGACCTGAGTGAGAATGGATTCATCAGCAACAAAGCAATATGACATAAAGGAATGAAAGTTCAGAATTTGGTACATTTTGGCCATCAGAAGTAGCCTTGGTGGCATAGTGGATTATGAATGGGCCTTCTAAACACAAGTGCAGCTGATGGAACGCATCAACTGCTCTTCAGGAGAAAAATGAGGTTTCCTGCCCCTGTAAAGACTTGCAGGCCTAGAAAGCCACGGAGGCAGTTCTGCTCTGTCCTACAGGGTTGCAGTGAATCAGAATTAATTCAATGACTATGATTTCATTTTTTATTGGGGCAGGGATGTTCTCAGAATGTTCAATTGTAACCCCTCCCTTATATACATATGAGTATCTCCATGAATTTGTTTCTCTAGTCTACCCAGGCTAAAACATTACGGTACCTTGGGAGAGGGGTACTAGCGAAACATCATAAAGATGGAAAATAGATGTTTGTTTGACCTCTTGCTTATGGTAGTGTTCCTTCTTTGGCTAGCCGGAAGTCAGATATATCCCTGCAAGTTTACTGAGCTGTTTTCTGGAAAGAGAATGGGAAGTTAAAGTTTTTTTATTATTATGTTTGGTGGTAGTCTTTGGTTATTCCTGTTTGAAATGGGGAGAATGAATGTGATTAATGTATATTTTGAGCTCAAGAGTAGAAATCGCCATTTGAATTTCTCAGAAACCCTGCTGGTTGACAGAAGGTCAAAATGACTAACAGAAACCCTGACTCTGTCTTGATATGCTCAAGAGTCCTAATCCCATATTTTTGTATAAATAGAGTAGTTTAGATAAGGACTTAGATAAGGTAAATAAGGATTGAATTTAACTGTTTTAAGAATTGAGTTTAGTATCTGATTCTACTTTGTTTATACTGATTTCCTCTGTTGATTATTATTGATATGATTGATAGAAAAAATTATTGGGAAGTATGAAAATAGAGAGTCTGTAAGCCCATTTGTCAGCAGCCATTAAAACTGGATCTTTAGGGGCTGAACCCCGGTGGTGTAGTGGTTGTGTGCAGGACTACGGCCTACTGGGTTGGCAGTTCAAATCCAATAGCAGCCCTCCAGGAGCAAGGGTGGGCCTCCTACTCCCACCAAAGGGCAGTGATGCCCGCTCCCCAAAAACTGGATCTTTAGATGGGTTTAGGACACATGAGCAGAGAAGACTCTGAAAAGATAAGCCCCACCCAGTGTTTTGGAGTACTCAGAATATTTGCATTCCAAGAGATTTGCCTGAGGACAAAATTGACAATTACAAAAAGGAACTTTTGAATTTGAAGTTTGGATTCTAGTGGTTTTTATCAGAAGCTGGAAAAATCTGGAACCACCAAGAAAACTCCTCTCTAGGACTGAATGTTAAAGGAAGTCTATGGGCAGGCTGAACTGCTTGCTAGGCGACCACCTGGATCCACTTATTGAAGGGACGTGGGAGAAAAGCAGCAATAGAGAAATGGTTTGAGCCTGGCCACTGACACCTGTGGATCTGGTTTACAGAAACTAGAGGAGAAGATGAGAGTGGGTTGACTGGTCTGAAGTTCATGACCTAGCACAAGGGGCTGAGGTCGTTGAGAATTTGTGATGGGACCATGGTCTAAAGCAAGGAGACCAATGGACGCCCTGGTAAGGCTAAGAGAAGCAGCCCACATTGAGTTGAACATAAGCGAATGAAGAGATTTTTGAGCCTGTGAACTGATGCATATTGCTATGGACTTTATGGATGGCCTACCCTGATTCGACTTTGCTTATGGATGTGGATTTCAAAATTGTCCACCTGGAATGAAGATTCTTCACATTGAAAAATATGATTATCTCATCAGAGCACTGGGTTGATGTAAGCGGGCAATATAGAAATTGGTTACCCTAAATTGGAGCGATAAATACATGAAGTTGTTGGCTTACAAACTTTCATAGGTGGAGGAATATATTCATAAGATTGTAGGATTAAGGTGCAGGTGTTACTTAATTGAAAAATTAGACATTTTTTGTTCACTTATAGAATGTTGTTTAAATGAGAATGCACATATTAAATTATATGCATTTTAGTTTTATCCGGTTAAATATTAATGTGATTTTATTATTGTTTGTTTGAAAATTATATGTGGCTAAAGAGTTATGTGAAAGTGTCAAATTGACAAAGAGTGGTCTGTAGTTACATAATCTCGTGTCAATTTGAGAGAATTACAAGTGTAAGAGTGGAGTCTAGCTTGTCAATCAGATCATAGTCAATGAGACCTCTGTGTGGACATGGCCTTCTCCTGAGGCTTCTGGGAAATCCTGATTTTTTCCCTTCTTGGAAGTAGGAGAAACTTTTTCTCTTTGCTCATTCTATGTGAGACATCCCTGAGGAGAAGAGATGGGCCTTTCCTGATGCATTCAGAACCCTGGACCTAGAGAAGTCATGTGGAGACCCTGTCAGCACTGAGCTGCTTATAATGTCACTGGATTTACAAGAATTTCCAACCTTTGACCTGTGATCTACATTCAGCATCACTGCATGTGTTTCATGAGTTTGAAGAGAACTTTATAGATTGCTGTCGGACATGTGGGCTAATACCAGATTTATGGACTTGATCTGGACTTGGCTAGGATGCTTTCCCAATGTTCAATTGTTCTTATATATAAGCCTCTTCCTTATATACATATGAGTGTCTCCATGAGTTTGTTTCTATAGTCTACCCAGACTAACTCAACATCACAATGTCTAAATTCATCTGCAGAGTCCATGCATGGATTAAACCCCTGGTGAATCCCCTCCAATCATAGTCAAAAGGCGTGAATAGCCCTGTTATTCAACGGAGCATTGTAACAATGATTACAGCAGATATAGTTAGATCAATAGGTAATGTCTTATCATTTGACCCATTTTAAAGCTATTTCGGTTTTTAAAAATAAAAGTGAAGGTGAGTTGCATGTGCATTAAGCCTCTGGTGAATCCCTCTGACCATGGACCAAGGTTGTGAATAATATGGCTAACATGCAAAATGCTTTGGAAAATGGATGGTTGTAGATGCCATTAGGTTAAAATTTGTAACTTTATCATTCGTTAACCCTCTTATTCATTTAAATTTGCTCTAATTTATAATATTTTCTTCTTTCTTTTCAATTGAGGTTTTTACTGTTTACTTAGTTATTCTTATTCGTTTGGGGGAATTGTTTGTTTTTTAATGTTTTTCTTTTTATTATTAATCATTTTATGAAAGAGCTCTTATAGACCTTATAACAATTCATATTTCAATTGTATTAGGCACACTTGTACATATGTTGCCATCATGGTTTCCAAAACATTTTCTTTCTATTTGAGCCCTTGGTATCAGCAACTCTCCTCTCCCTCCTCCATCTCCCACCCTTGTGAGTCCTTGAACTGTTATGTACTTTTATTTTATGTTTTACACTGTCCGTTGTCTCCCTTCACTCACATTTCTATTATTTATTTGTCACAGGGTGATGTTAATCTTTTTCTGTATATGAAATTCAAGCCAGAATAGAAAAACTAATGGAGACAGTAACTGGTTTGATGATTCCTTGGTGTTATGGCAGGGGAGGTTGTGGGGAAACAGGAAGTTAATAATAATGAGTACAAGAATGAAGAAAAGTTCTAAAGCTGATTATTATGATGATTGTAGATGTGATTGAACTGTTTAATTGTGTGATATGTGAATTACATACCAATAAAACTGTTGGAGAAAAGTGTCTCCTTTTATGGTTGTACATGGTTAATTTAATCAATGTCACTATGTTGTATATGTTAAAAAGTTGAATTGGCGAGTGTTTTGTTGTGTGTTTGTATATGTGCTTAAACAAAAATAGAAAGTTTTATTAAATTGTTATTTTATTAAACATATCAATCCAAGAAACTTCATTAAATAAAAATATCAAAATGTGCACCATTGTTTCTCATCATTTCTTCCATTGAGGTCATTACACTTCTGAAGTCAGTGTTTCCTTTGCTCTGATGAACCCTAGTGGTACTGCTGCATAAGCTTTGGACTGCTAACCTCAATGTCAGAATTTCAAACCCACCAGTTGCTCTGTGGAAAAAGATCAGGTTATCAGTTGCAGTAAAGATTTAAAGGCACAGAAATCCTGTTAGAGTAACTTTGAGTAGAACTACTTGGATAGTAGTAGGTGTGTTTTTAATCCTGCCCTGAAGAATTTCGTGCTCTTCAATAGGTGTCACATCAAAACAGCAGATTTGGCATCATTGGGATATTTGAATCCGGTCCTTTCAATGTCATTTGAATTTGGGGTAACAAAAGAAGTCTGAAGGGACAAGATCAGGAATGTTGGGAAGATAAGATTAGGTTTCCTAATGAAATTCTTGCGGGATAGTAGTTGGGACCCATAAGGAATGAGCAAGTGCACTGTTATGATGCAAAACAATTCCTGGGAGCAAATGTCCTGACTTTTTTTTTTTTAGCTATTAGTGCACTTTTCCATTAAAAAAATTCTTCCTAGGAAGTTTTTGTGTTAGGCCAGGTTGACTAGAGAAAAAAGTCCAGAAACTCATCTATGTACAAGAAGGCGTTTATCAAGAAAACATCTCAGCCAAGTCCAGAGCAAGTCTTTAAGCCTAATATTAGTCCATAAACCTCTCTTTAGGCTCATGCATCCACAAGCAATAATGCAGTCTGCAGGAAATCACAGGCTGCAAAGTCTTATGGATCCAACACTGGTGGATGCATCACAGGGCTCACACACATCTCAGCATGGTTTGCTGGCCTGAAACTGAAGGCAGACAGCGAGAGTGGCCCACCTCCAGAAAGCCATCTATCTCAGAGCACCTCCAAATGAACTCATTGGGACCTGATTGACTGGCTAAACTCCACCTATATCTTCTTTCATGTGCCACGTTGGCACAAAAAAGATCTTATCACAGTCTTTATAATCACCTTGATTTCTTCAAGAAATATATCAAAATTGTCCATTGAAAATCAAAAAAAAAAAAACATTTCCCATGACCTTCTTAGTTGATCTCTCCACCTTGAATTTAATTAGCCAAGCAGATCTCCTCAGAAACCACTGGCATTTGATTGGATTTGCTCCTTGGATTATTATTTTGGACCCAATACTCATCACTTGGTATTCTTTATTCCATATATTCCATATAATCATCTTCAATATCTTTAATTTTGCTTTTAGCTACAGTTCTTTGAGCTAGCCATTCTTTATATAACTCCTTTTGGAGCCCTCTCTTTAAAATGTGCCATGATGAGATCAAGACAGATAAAAGAACTTGTCTTCAGCAAGTTCTATCCATTGATCACAAAGACATATTTAAACATTTTTTGAAATAAACCAATACATGCATGACCTGAAACTCTAGTACCAATGTTTTCTCTCTCATGCACATGTATGTAAATTTTTTTATAAAAACCCTTGAAAATATATTTTTGTAAGAAATTAAGTCCCGGGATACCTTCTAGAGTCATGTCTTAAATGCTTAGATAGATGATTATGTCATTCACTGAGAGAAGAAACATTGGGAAAGTACAAGTAAAGTTTGGAGGAGTGGGGAGTGGAAAGAAAAATCATTAATTCATCTTGGACATACTTGAGAGTGAGTTGCTAATGAGAATCCAAGAACTGGGGAAAAGGATTTAGAATTCAGAAGAAACAGCTAAGATAAAGATACAAACTTTGAGTCACCTGCACAGACATGAGCAATGAGAGGAGAGAGTCTAGGGCCTTCCTTGGAGAGTAACCAATATTTAATGGGTAGATAGAAAAGAATGCACAAAGTAAGAGGACAGAAAAGAACAGGTGGGTTTCACAGAGGCAATGGGACAAGACAAGTCCACACTCACTGCCATCAAGTCAATTCTGACAACTAGAGACCTGTGGAATACAGAAGGACCACTCCTGTGAGTTTCTAAGGCTGTAAGTCTGTATGGACACAGGATAGTCTCTCACCTTTCTCCTGTAGAGCTGCTGGTGGTTTCAAACTGCTGATGTAGTAGTTAGTAATTCAGCACACAATCCACTATGCCCGCAGGGTTCCGAGAAAAGTCTCATAGTGCTGAGAATCCAAGTGAATGAGAACAGATGATTTTTGGCTTTAGACTGAAGTTACTAAAAAATACTTAGCAGAGAAGTCAGGACCTGTGCTGATCCTATAGGAATAGATGAGGAACCATGCTCAGGAAAGGAGAGACAAGAAGGAAGGCTTTTTGGCCAAGGGAAATAGTAAGAATTAAAACCAAAGATAAATGGGATATTCAGGTAACAAATGCCATGGTGCCAAAGTGAAAATGGTCTCCCTGGGAGCCTTCCAGAAGGTAGCATTGGTGGGAAGGTCAGGACCAGATGGAGAATGACCCTGAATGTCAGGCAGAAATCTTAAAATTTTATCCAAAGCAACAACAAAAAAAGATAAAGTAGTGCTTTTTCTTTTCTTTTCTTTTCTTTTTCTTTCTTTTCCTTTTTAGTGCAGGAGTGAATGTTCAAAGACAGTAGGAACAAGTTTGGAATGCTTTCTGAGCATTTTCTGTATGGGTGAATGGTGTTGGAGAAGTCTGCTTCCTTAGTAGCCAGGGGAAAGGGGCAAAAATACAAGGATATAAATAATGCTGGTTCCTCCTTTCCTTTTACCCCACTCAAATTACAACAATGATATCAAGATTCCTTCCTTTTTCTATCATTAAGAACTTTGCTATGTGGTCATCAGTTAAGCTTACCAGCCAACGAAACAGATCCTACACCTGCCCTTGTAGAGCTTCTAGTCCAGTGGAGAGACCCAAGCAAACAATCACAGAGATAGATGGTCATTTGAAAAAGTAATGTGTGCAATGAGTGGCAGGAAGAACAATGGCAAGAAATAATAAGAGCTTCCATCTGGGCTTTATGAGGTGATTTCCCCAGGAGAAAGCATTGAGAGAGCTGAGGCTGAAGGATGATTAGGAATTTAAATAGACAGTGAAGATTGGGAAGAGAGATAAGAAGAGTGTCTAAAGGAGGCACTGTCACTAGGGTGAATCAGAACAGATGAAAGTCCAAATCACAAGGACAGGCAGGGGAAATGATGACAGGGAGATCACCAGATGGCAGAGCAGATCCCTTTTGATAAAGATTTCAGTGTGTACTCTAAAATTGAAGATGCAAGGGAAAGTTTTAGGCAGAAGGTAAATATTATTGAATCAGCATCAGCATGAGCAGCAATTTGGATATCACTGCTATTAACATTGTATACATGCTAAGAATTAGGAAAGCACTTTCCAGTCCTCCCATCTCTATGGTTTGCCCATGACCCTGGACTTTTGCTGGGGTCGATGGGACACTTGGCTGCTTCAACGAGAAGAATGAGGCAGCCTGCAGATGTTTCCCTAGAACAGCAGCCAAGAGAAAGCCGCTTTCAGGTCTCAGGGGACTGGCACACATTTAGAAGCGTGGGAGTCAAATAAGGGCATCTTGGAACTGTTGGGAGGTTAATCTAGCCTACTTAAGAATGATAGACATAGGGAAGAAGTGCCCAATATACACTGTAAAGTAGAAAAAGCCAGGGACAGACAGCATAAACAATATGCAATGTCCCAGCCTATCTATGTGTTTATATTTTAAAGGTATACATGAGTATACTTAAGTAGCTCTGATGGCGCAGAGGTTAAGCAGTCAACTGCTAACCTAAAAAAAGGTCAGTAGTTCTAATCCTCCCAGGCATTACACAAAGAAAGAACTGGCAGTCGGCTTCAGTTTTAATCTGTCCTGTGAGGTGGCTAAACATCAGAATGTACTCCACAGAAGCAGATTTTATTTTGTTTCATTATTTTGATAAATACTTTTGCAAGGAAAGAAGCCTAGAAATCAATGCAACACAAAATGTGTTAATAGTCGTGAGCCCTGCCTACTGGGTAATGGCAATATTTGTATTTTTCTTTCTGCTTTCTTGGGCTTTCCAAATTTTCTCTAACACATAACAATTCAACTAGTAAGAAACAGGCACAGTGTCAGGTGCCTTCATTGCCTTCATTTTGGGATGGAGTTCTTACAATATGGCTGTAGTTCTAAAGAACTCCTGGACTTTACATTCCCCCCAAACCCTTGTTTAACATCATTTTGGCATCAGGTAATGAGAACAAGAAAACTTATTTCCTACTGACCTATTTTTTCTCAAAACAATTTTTCTGCTCCTTTTGGAGACTATATTGAGGATTTATCTCACAAGCCCCTTGGGAACTCAAACTACAACATAGAAGACCAAGGTGCTTGTGGCAGTCATGTGCTTATGTTAATTTTATTATTGAAATGTAGGGGTGGAGCCTAGCCTGTTAATCTGGAGATAGCCATTGAGTAGCCAATGAGACCTCTACGTGGGCATGGCTTTCTCCTGAGACTTCTGGGAATCTCGTAATATTTCCCTCGTGAAGATGAGAAGCTATCTTTCCCAGTTGTTGGGAGTTAGTCTCAGAGGAGATGAGTCATGGAAAAGACAAGATGGCAGCATCCGAGAAGCTGGAGGAACCAGTGGAGACACCACACGGCTTTGCCCTAATGTAGCCAGACCTTGAAGCTGGAGCGGCATGCTGTTGATGGACCCTGAGTCCTGGAAGCGAGGAGCCATGGGGAGACCCCTGCCAGTGCCAGAATTCTGCCCCCACTGACCTGTGACTTCATGAGTTGGAAGGAGACTTTGTAGACTGATTTCGGGCATATGGGTTAATATTGGACTTATAACTTTGTACTGGACTGGATTGGGACGCCTTCTTAGTGTATATAAACCCTTTCCTTATATTGATATGCGTTTCTTTGAAATTTCTTCCTCTAGTCTACCCAGACTAACACAGTGCTGTTTCAATTATCCCCGTAATCAGTTGGCTATTGTGAGTCTGATAAGAATTGACTCAGGCCACCCCAAAGGAAAATCAGCTACCAAAGTCCCTTAAATTCACTTTTATATGGTTTGCAGTCCCTTCAAGGAAGCCAGTAATTTCACAAATCTAATCTGTGACGTTTATATTGCTGTATCAGTTGAATCTGGAAATCAGGCCCGGCTTTCACGGTTGGCCAAAGTGAAAGACAGTTTTCAATCAGTTGGTGGTTGTTAGATGCTGTTGAGTCAGATTCAATACAAACGATGTAAAAAATGTTTTTCAAAAAGAAGAAAGAAGGATTGAGCCACGGTGGCGTAGTGGCTGAGTGCGGGACTGCGGCCCACGGGCTCGGCAGTTCAAATCCAGCAGCAGCTCTCCAGGAGCAAGGCTGGGTAACTCCCATGACCACCAGAGGGCAGTGATGCCCTCTTCCCCCTCCAAAAAAGAAGAAAGGAATATTTCATGGTTCTGCACCATGATCACAACTGTTGCTGTTTGAGCCCATTGTTGTAACTGCTATGGTACTCTGTCTCTTTCAGGACCTTCCTTCCTTTTGCTGAACCTCTACTTTACTAAGGAAAATTCCTTTCTCCCAGGACTGGTCCCTCTTGAGGACATTTTCAAAATACCTGAGATGAAGTCCCCAGTTCTCACTTTGAAGGTGCATTCTGGCTGTACTTCTTACATAGAACTGTTTGTTCCTCTATCAGTCCATGCTATATTTAATATTTTTTTGCCAACACCAGAATTCTTCTTTGGTGTTGAAATTCTTATTTATTTTCAAGCTTTCACACACATATGACAATAAAGAATACTATGGGCTGAGCACCGGTGACATAAGTGGTTGAGTGCAGGACTGTGGCCCGCAGGCTTGGTGGTTCAAATCCAGCGGCGACCCTCAGGAGAGGCTGGGTGGCTCCAACGACCACCAAAGCACAGTGAGGCCCACAAAAAAATAAATAAAAATTTTAAAAAAGAATACTATGGCATAGACCAGTACTCCAGAGTCCTCAAAGTGAATATTTGTTCTCCAGCATTCCAAAGAGATTGTATGCAGAGTGTGGTAGTTATACAATTTCATGTCAACTTGGTAAAAGAATGAAGATGTGGAGTCTGCCCTGTCAATCTGATTACAGTTTGATGATCCTTCCTTGTGGATGTTGCCTTCTCATGTGGATTCTGGGATTTCCTCTCTTTCTCCCTGGAGGCAAACACATTCTCTCTCTGCTTTCCCTTCTTGTTGACAAACCTTGTGGAACCATGCTAATGACAGCTAGAGTCCTGGAGGTGCATCAACTGCCACTGGATCACAAGACTTTCCACCCACAGGCTTGTGATCCCTCTGCATTTAGCATCATTTTATGTGTTTGTGAAGGTGAGGAGAAATTTATGGGCTCATATCAGACATATGGACTAATACCAAACTTATGGACATGATTTGGGCTGGACTGGAATGTTTTATTGATACATAATTACATCTTGATATAAAGTTCTTCCTTACCCAAGTATGAGGGTCTTTGGATTGTTTTTCTAGTTAACTTGGTCAAACATAATGAGCATTGATTATAGACCCCCCTCCCAAATGGAATTCTTGGCAACTTCAATCTTTTCTCTGTTTATTTCCATATTGTTTATTGCTCCAGACTTACTTCTTAGATTCTACCATCTGAATGTTTCAGCTTGTTAATGGACCTTCCTCCAAACCTGATGCTGAGAGATATACTCCAACCTGTCAAGACTTTTTTTTATTTTCTCAGCATACAGATTAAATAAGTGTAGTGAAAAGATACAACCTTAACATACACCTTTCCAGATTTTAAATCATGAAGTATCCCCTTGTTCTGTTGAAATGACTGTGTCTTAGCTTATGTATCAGGTCTCCATGAGCACAGTTTAAGTTTTCTGGAATTCTCATTCATTGTAATGTTACCCTTAATTTGTTATGACCGATACAACTTCATGTATAGTTCACAAAACACATAGTTAACAAAACACATAGTTAACAAAACACACGTAAACATATTTTGATATTTCTGCTTTGAGGAAAGAGCCAACTGAATTTCTTCTGCTAGTTGCTATAGATGTACAGCTGCAGTCATTTAAAAAATTTCTCATCCAATATTACTTATATGTTGCAGTAATAATAACATTCAATGTTTTTTCATTGTATTGGATTATCCTTTTTTGGAATGGACACAAATGTGAATATTTCATGTTAGTTGGCTAGGTAGATTTCTCGGCATAGATGAGTGAGTGCTTCCAGAACTGCAGCAGCTTGTCGAAAAATTTCAATTAGTATTCCATCTACTCCTGGGTCCTTGTTTTTAACTAATGCCTTCAGTAAAGCTTGGACTTCTTCCTTCAATAATATTGGTTCTTGATTACATGCTCCCTCTCGAAATGATTGAAAGTCAGCCAACTCTTTTTGGTAGACTTACACTGTGCCTTGTTTTCATCTGCTTTTAATGCTTCCTACATCATTCAAACAATTTTGCCCATAAAATCCTTCAGTATTTCAACTTAAGGCTTTAATGTTTTTCTTCAGTTCTTTCAGCTTTAGAAATGCTGCACAGGTTTTGCCCGTTTGGTTTTCTCACTCAGGTCTTTGCAGATTCCATTACAATACTTTACGTTGTCTTTCAGATCAGCCCTGTGAAATCATTTTTAATGACCTTTTGCTTTTTTACAGACATTTTGCTTCCTTCGTGCATGATGTCATTTGTATCATCCCATAATTCACCTGCGCTTTGGTCACTACTATCCAATGTGTGCAGTCTACTTCTGAGATGGGCTCTAAGTTCAAATGGAATATACTTAAAGTTGTATCTTGGCTCTCACGGACTTGTTTGTCTTCTCTCCTACTTCAACTTGAAATACCTAGGCTCAGTTGATGATCTGTTCTGCAATCCACTTCTGATCTTGTTCTGACTGGTTATATTTAGCTTCTCCATCGTCTCTTTTCACAGATATAGTTGACTTGAATCCTATGAAGTCTCAATTGTGTTTCATTCTGTGAGCTGTACAGTTATATGGCAAGGGAAAAAAAGATAATTTCAATAAATTATTGGTCTGGTCAAAAGTCTGTCATGCTATATATGTATCACTTCTATCATTGAAGCCATATTTTCAAACTACTGATACTCCTTTATGAGAGTTCTGTGGTATAATGGGTTATGTGTTGAACTGCAAATCTTAAGGTTAGCAGTTTGAGCCACTAATCATGGGGAAAAAAGTCTCAGAAATCTAAAGGGTTAATTCTGCCCTGTCATATAGGGACTCTATGAGTCTGAATTGACTGAATGGCAGTGAGATTGCTTTTTGGTTGGCACCCTTGTTTGTTTTCAACTTTCTCGTTCCAATTATGACTAATTAACACTGCATCCTGATTACACATATGATCAATTTCAGTCTGCAGAGTCGGCAAAAAGATCGTCCATTTTTGCACCATTGGCATTACTGGTTGGTGCATAAATTGAATAATTTTATGCATATTAATTAGTCTTCCTTGTAATCATATGGAAAATATCCTATAAATGGAAGTGCTATACTTCATGACAGATCTTGAAATGTTCTTTTTTGATAATGAGCTCAATACCATTTTGGTTCAATTATTATTCTTAGCCCAGTAAACCATATGATTATCTGATTCAAAATGGCCAATACCAGTTAATTTCTCATTCCAATACCTAAGACATCACTCTCTATGAATTCTGTTTTATATTTGATAACTTCCAATTTTCCTGGATTCCACATTCATACATTCTATGCTCTGGTTATTAATGGATAATTTCCATTAGAAAATGAAGGCCCTGCAATGGAAGAAATAGAGAAGGTTATAAAGGAATTGCCAACAAAAAAATCCCCAGGGCCAGATGGTTTCACAGTTGAATTCTACCAAGCATTCAGGGAAGAACTGACATCAATCCTACACAAACTCTTCCAGAACATAGAAAACATTCCAAACTCTTTCTATGAAGCAAGGGTAACTCTGATACAGAAAGCAGACAAGGATCCCACAAGCATTGACAACTACAATTGAATATCCCTAATGAACATTGATGCAGAAATCCTTAACAATATTGACCAACAGAATACAAAAGCATATAAAAAATAATTCACCATGACCAAGTGGGATTCATACCAGGGATGCAAGGTTGATTCAACATACAAAAGAGTATCACTATTATTCATGATATTGACAGGGAAAATGATAAGAACCACATGAAAATATCAATAGATGCAGAAAAAGCATTTGACAATATCCAGCATCCATTCCTATTTAAGACACTCAAGCAGATAGGAATAGAAGGAAAATTCCTCCTCAATATTATATAAGATATATATATACATATATACATATCAAGCAACAGACAATGTAGTAATCAATGGAGAAAAAAACTAAATCAATTCCACTGAAAAAGAGGACAAAACAAGAATGCCCCTTGTTCACACTCCTATTTAACATCGTACGGGAGGTCCTAGCTAACTACATAAGACAAAGAAAAGACATCAAAGGTATTCATATGGGGAAGGAAGAGGTGAAACTATCATTATTCCCAGCCAATATGATTTTATACATTGAAAATCCCTGAAACTCCACAAGTGAATTGTTGGAAGGGAGAGAGGAATCTGACACAGTGTCAGGATATAGGATCAACAAACAGAAGTCTATCAGACTACTATACACATCAGACAGGATCACAGAAGAGGGTATTAAAAAGGTAGTACCCTTTACAATAGCCAAGCACAAATTGAAATATCTAGAGATATACCTGACCAAAAAAAAACCAAAAGACTTAAATGAAGAAAACTATAGAACACTATTAAATGAAACCAAGAGTTACCTCAAGAAATGGAATAATACCCCATGCTTACACATTGGAAGACTCAATATAGCAAAGATGTCAGTTCTGCCCAAGGCACTATTTACGTTTAATTGTATCCTTATGTGAACAACATCATCCTTCTTCAAAGAATTGGAAAAAAACTGCTTACCAACTTCGTATGGAGAGGAAAGAAGCCCAGAATTAAGAGAGAGCTTCTCAAGAAGAAGGACAAAGTGGAAAGACTTGCTCTACCTGACTTTAGCACATATAATACAGCCACCGTGGTCAAAGCAGTGTGGTACTAGTATAATGACAGATATTCTGACCAATGGAAAAGAGCTGAACACTCAGAAATAAAAACATCAGCATACAGGCAACTGATTTTTGATAAGGGTCCAAAAAATATTGAAAAGGAAACAGATGTCCTCTTCACTAACTAGTGCTGGAAAAAATAGATCTCTAGCTGCAGAAAAGTGAAACAAGAGCCTTAGCTCACCCCATGCACAAGAATAAACTCAAGGTGGATCACAGACCTTGAGGTAAAACCCCAAACAATTAGAGCCATTAATGAGGGAATTGGGACAAACCTGAGAACTTTGATACAGGGAATACATAGGCTATCACAAATAGGGAGGGATACCAATACAGATTGACAAATTGACAAATGGGATATACTGAAGATAAATCACCTGTGTACATCTAAAGAATTGACCAAGAGAGTAATAAAAGAGCCCCAGGACTGGGAAAACTTCTTTAGCAATGACATATCAGACAAAGGCCTTATTACTAAAGTCTACAATACTTTGGAAGTTATGAGAAAATGTTCCTGATCATTAATCATAAGAGAAATGCACGTTAAAACAACTATGAGATACCTCCTAACATCCTCAAAGATAGCCCAATTCAAAAAGTCAGAAAGCAACAAGTGTTGGAGTGTCTATAGGTAAACAGGAACCCTCATTCATTGCTGGTGGACCTGTAGGTAAGTACAGCCACTATGGAAATTGATATGGCGATATGTAAAACACATGGAGATTGAGCTAACATATGGCCCGGCAATCCCCCTATTGGGCATAAACCCAGAAGAGGTAAGAAACAAACCATGGCCAGACATCTGTGCTCCAGTGTTCATCGTGACACTGTTCACAATTGTAAGGAGCTAAAAACAACCAAATTTCCATCAACAGACAAATGGATCAAAAAACTGTGGTACATACATACAATGGAGTACTACACATGCCTAAAATGCCGTGATGACCACATGAAGCATTGCCACATGGGAAGAGCTGGAGAAAATCAAGCTAAGTGTAGTAAGTCAAGCACGAAAGAATAAGTACAACATGAGTCCACTAAAGTAAGCTTAAAAAAAAAAAGAAAATAGGTCATAGGGTGTGTCAACCAGGTAGACTAGAGAAACAAATTCATAAAAATGCATATGGATATAAGGGAAAGATTTATATACAAGAGGAAGGGAACCTTGAGAAAGTATCCCAATCCAGTCCAGTCCAAAGTCATAAGTCTGATATTAGCCCATATGCCTGATACCAGTCTATAAAGTCTCCTGGCGACTTACAAAGCATGTGTGATGACACCAGGACAATCACAGGCAAGTGGGTGCAGAGTCTTGTGTGTCCAGTGTCAGTAGAAACATCTCAGCGCTTGCAGGGGTTCCCCATGACCTCCCGAGCATCTCAGCACTGGCAGGAGGAGTCTCCATGTGGCTTCTCCAACCCCAGAGGTTTGACTTCATCAGGGCAAGCCCATGTGGCTTCTCCACCCGCTCCTCCATTCTCCAAGAATCAGGATCGATCAGCATCCTGTCATCTAATCTTGTCAGTAGTTCGTCATCTTGGAGACTCAGTTCAGTCTCTCTTCGCCAATTGGGAAATACCACGAGACTTCCCAGAATTCTCAGGAGAAAGCCATGCCCACACAGAGAACTCATTGGCTAATCATTGGCTATCTCCAGATTGACAGGCTAGACCCCACCCCTGGACTCCCAATCATGAAATTGACATCAAGTGCATGATGTCATATAGGGGGAAAGCTACTATATATGTATATCCATAGGATGAGGTCCAGCAACTATGGCAAGGGCCAAACCAAATCCAGGAAGACACACAGCAGCCAACTAAATAAGAGAGGGGAAGAAACAGGAAAAAGAAAAAATAGCGTAAGTGGGGAGCAGGGCACTAATCCACTGAAGGAAAGGATATTGCTTATATCTCCACAGGAGAAGATCATATGAGCTTTGAAGGTCATGAATCAGAGTAGTTCTTGTCATCAGAGAGCATTGTCAGAAGCTTGCTGTTGCTGTTGTTAGACACCATGAAGTTGGCTCTGACCCATAGTGACCTGATGCACTGTACCATCTTCAAAAGTGTTCCTATTCCTGAGCCCTTTGATGCAGCCACTGTTTATATCATCTCATTGAGGTCCTTCCCCTCCTTTGCTGCCACTCTGCTTTACCAAGCATGATGCCCTTCTCCAGGGACTTGTTCCTCCTGAAAATATGTCCAAAATAAGTAAAATGAAGTTTCACCATCCTTAACTCTAAGGAGTACTCTAGTTTCACTTCCTCCAACAAAGATTGGTTAGTCCTTTTAGAAAACCATTGTACTTTCAACCCTCTTCTCCAACCTCATACCTCAAATGCATTGATTCTACTTTGGCCTTCCTTATTCACTGTCCAACTTTTACATGCATATAAGGCAATGGAGAATAACATGGCTTGGAAAAAGTGCATCTTACTCTTCAAAGTAACATCTTTGTTCTTTTGTATTCTAAGGAGGTTCTCTGCAGAAAATTTACCTGATGTGATATGTTGAGGGTTTTTGTTTTTGTTTTTTTTTATATCTCAACTGCTGCTTCCATGAGCATGGATTGTGGATTCAAGCAAGACATGGTCCTTGACAGCTTCAACTTTTTCTCTACTTATCATGATGTGAGGATTTTGGTCTTGCATTGCATTATAATTCATACCAAAGGCTACAATCCTTGATCTTCATCAGAAAATACTTCAATTCCCATTTTCAGCAAGCAAGGTCATATCATCTGCATATATTAGGTTGTTAATAAGCGTTCCTCAAATCCTGATGCCACATTCTTCTTCATATGCTCCAACTTCTCTGATTATTTGTTCGGCATACAGATTGAGCACGATTGAGCACATATGGCAACAGGATATAATCCTGATGAACATCTTTCCTGTTGGTAAACCATTCAATATCCCTTTGTTCTGTAAGCACAACTGCCTCTTAAACCACATAAAAGTTCCAAATGAAGTGTTCCAGAATTCCCATTCTTTTCAAAGTTATCCAGAGTTTATTATGGTCCACACAGTCAAATGTCTTTGTATTGTAAATGAAACACAATTGAACATCTTTCCAGTATTTTCTCTTTTGAGACAAGAGTCATCTGAAGTTGGCAATGCTATCTCTTACAATTTGTTCTCTTCTAAATCCATTCAGAACTCGTGGCAATGCCTTGTCAGTGTACTGCTGTAACCATTGTTGCATGGTATTAAGGAAATTTTACTGTGTGAGTTATCAACAATATTGGTCTTTAGTATGAGCATTCTGTTGGGTCACCTTTCTTTGGAATGTGCACAAATATGAATCTCTTCTGGTTAGTTGGCCAAGTAATTGTCTTTCAAATTTTCTGGCAAACAAGAGTGAGTGCTTCCAGGGCTGCATCAGCTAGTTGAACTGTTTCAATTGGTATTCCATCAAATCGTGAAGCCTTGTTCTTGGTTAAGGAATTCAATGCAGTTTGAACTTTTTCTTTCAGCAAAATTGGTTTTTGCTTAGATGCTGCCTCTTGAAATGGTGAGATGTTGACTAGTTCTTTTTGGTACAGAGACTCTGCATTCCTTCTCTCTTCTTTTAATGCTTCTTGCATCATTCAACATTTTTCCTGTAGAATTTTTCAAGATTACAACTAGAGGTTTAACTTTTTTCTTGAGTTCTTTCAGTTTCAGATATGCTGAGCATGCTCTTCCTCTTTCTCATTCTCATTCAAAGTCCTGGCACATTTCATTATAATATATGATTTTGTCTTCTCCAGCTCCCCTTTGACATTTTCTATTTAGCTCTTTGACTTCATTCTTTCTTCTATTTGATTTAGCTACCCTATGATTAAAAGCAAGTTTCAGAGTCTTTTCTGAAATCACTTTGAGCTTTTCTTTCTTTCCTGTCTTTTTATGATCATTTTGTTTCCTTTATGAATGACGGTCATGATGTCCTCTGACAGCTCATCAGGTCTCCTGTCATAGTGTTCAGTGCATCACGTCTATTCTTGAGATGTTCTTGAAATTCAGGTGGGAGAGGTGCGTGGTCATATTTGGGCTATGGAGGACTTTTAAATTTTTTCCTTTGCTTTATGCCGAACTTATATATGAGCAACTGAGGGTGTGTTCCACAGTCTGCTCCTGGTCAAGTTTTAGCTTCTGATACTGAGCTTCTCCATTGTACTGTGGTGACTTGTGTGTTGTTATGATGCTAAAATATCAGGAGCAATGAAAGAAAAAGTTCAAGTAAGCTCTGATCAAGTTGGATTGCCTATGCCCACATTGGGTTGGCAATTAATTTAAGAGAGAAAACCAAAAAAGAAAAAGAGGAAAAACCACAATCTGTTTGACAAGTAATCATACAGTGCGACCTGTGTGCTGTTATGATGCTGGAAGAATGCCAGTGGTATTTCAAATACCAGTAAAATAACACAAATAAGATATCCAGATTTCAGCAGAGCATCCAGAATATGAAAAGAAGGCTGTTTAATACTCTTGAGAAATCAGGCAATGGATACCTTATGCAGAAAAAATCTTGTCTAATATAATGTTTTTAAGTTGGAAGGTGCTAAAAATGCACAGTGACCGCAGCAATTTACCCAAGCATATCATTGATCATGAGTTTGGCATGAGGTTAGGTAATTTCTTAAAACCTGTGGTGTATGGGGTCACCATAATTTAGAACATGCTCAATATTAACTAGTACCAACAAGAGGAAGTAAGGTTGGTATGTGTGTCAAAAAAGAAGATGAGACTGGATTCCCCATGTTTCTGACTCCAGTGTGCATCCCCTGTTCTAGCCGGACTTGTCTGGTGGAACTGGGAGCATGACAGTGGGTAGGAGGAAGCATTTGAGAACTAGAGGAAAGATGCATATTTCATTGTTACTACACTGTACCTTGACTGGCTCGTCTCCTCCCTGCAACCCCTCTGTAAGAGGATGTCACTTCACCTATTGATGGGCTTTGGATCACTAATCTGTACAATTCTTCCTGGAATCATTACTCCCATTACTGTTTCTGAGGGGTGTGTCTATCCTGACTTCCTAATATTGAAAGCTCTCATCTGTCTAGCAAGATTTACAAGATAGGCTGAGGTCATAATTGTGGAAGGAGGAAGGATTAAAGAGCTAGAGGACTGTTGTTTTGTCAATGGCAAACTGTTACCTGCATATTTCTTCTCTTTCCTGTGACTCTTCTGTGGGGGAGTTAGACAAACTTTTTTGAGTCGTCATGCACAGCATTTGGAATTCTCAAAGGATCCTTTAAACAATACTTAGGTTTAGAAACTAAGCATAAATGTTATATATCATGTTAAAGCATTTTAATGTGGTCTAGTGAAATAAATGTTCATCACAGAAAAAAATGCGAAAATAATTTTATCTCCAGGTGATAAGCTCTTGTTGGGTGTGCAGTTTCATTATGTCCAGCACCTTTGGTCATAGAAATCTACATAATTATGTTGAACTGAGTGCCTAAAATCAGCTATGTCTAGTTTTTCAATTTTAGGAGGGACCAATATTAACTGGTAGGAATATCTGTTCATAACAATCAGACAAGCAGTCTTAGAAAATCCTGGGTGAATATTATCATGCCAAAAGTTTAGCCTTAGAAATCATATAAAGCCTTCTGCTAACCAATATGGAAGAGACAAACTTAAAGAATAAAAATTAAAACCCCATAAAATGCCAGATCTAGAGCAATGAAACAGTCCAACGAGGTTGTGAGCCACTTGAATGTTTTCAGGAAAGATCCAGGTATTATCACCAACTTCATCATATTTCTTTAATGTTCCCTTTCAACATCTGGTAAGAAACTTGAAATAGAGGCAGACTGAGTGTATGTCTGGCAGAAAATATATGCTTAAAGTGTAGGGGTGAAATGTATCACTCTGAGGTAGAATGTTTCCCAAGAGCATCTCCATTTTTCAAAAGTTCTATGATTCTTGAAGAGGACGGATATAAATTACACTTTTATGAAAATAATATAATCTAAAATAAAGTCTACTTAACAGCTTTCAATAAATATGATGGATTCACATAAAATAATCCACTATATTTGATTGATCTAACATTGATTTTCTAACATATATAGGAGACTTTCTTTTCAGTGAAATTACCTCATCATTTGTGTTGGTGGCTTTATTTTTGTTTTGCATGTTTTTAAATCCCTTTGAGTTTGTGCCAAAAGCTGTGCTTTGTCCCATGATCAGAGTTTTGGTAATATAAATGTACTTTGCTTCATTTAATTTATTCATTTAATTTCTACTTGGATGATAGTTGTCTGTCTTTTCCCTCTTATAATTCAGACTTCCTGACAATTTTATGTAGAAAATTAAAGTAATATTGTTTCTGAACCTGAATTGATTTTACCCACAGCCGTGTTTTAGAAATAATAGCAGAGAGAAATAATAGACTTGAAGACCTTGGATTTCACATATTCCTTCTTTGCTGTCTGGCTTGAAGCCATAATATGAAGTCAGAGCTTTTATTCTTTCTCTCTCCTCCTCATCTCCCACATTTAAAATGTAATCACTTTATTTGTATCAGTGGCTTGTATGACTTTGTTGTTGCTGCTGAAAAAAATTAGTTCAAGGGCTAGTAATTAAACCATCTGTCTATATATTCTCTTTAAAAATTGCCCAAAACCAGTAACCTTTTCATTTTCTCCTAGTTCTGTGAGGCAAAGTCAAATAGATCTTCAAGTCTTGGGCTCTGAAGGTTGAAGGGAACCTTCAAGGTCATGAAGTCCAAAGAAATGGAGATGGTGAGCTGCACAGCCCTGAGGCTATAATTCAGCTACTGTCTTCACTTCACACTTTCATTTGGCTTCACTTATCCAAACATTCTCTCCCTTTTTAGTTTATTTTTATAGACTCTACTCCACTCACACCCCATTCCCCATCCCTGTTCCATGGTTTGGTTCAATGTAATTGTTGCCTGGTTGATTTGCTAGGTAGGATAAAATGTACTCTAGAAAGAAAGTCAAGCCCCACTTCTCTCTCTTCAAAAGTGCTAAGGTTGGTCAGATGAAGTGTTAAGGTTGGTCAGAACTCTGCATTATGTAAAGGTAACCTTGAAATTAGGTTCATATTTCTAAAGTAATGTCTCATGTTCTGTGGGTTCATGATAAAGGACCCAGCATCTTAGGGGAACAAAGTCTTAGACCTGGCACCACTTCTGCCCAGTTATGGAACTGATAAATTACCCTACATCCTGTGGGTCTATCTATGTTTCCAAACATATTAACATGTCATCTCAAATCTCTTGAAGTTCTATTCTGGAGACTTTGATAGCCTCTTTGAATCACAGTGTTCTGTATTCAGTTCTTCTTATAGTATCTTCTTATAGTATCTTCAAGTTATTCATGAAAGGTAGCAAAAACTGCATTAATGGGGATTGTTTCCTACTTTGATCACACTCTTCCTCTTATAATATTCACAGGAAATATGTAATAGTGTTTACTGGTTCTATCAATTGTTAATTTAAAGATAGTCACACTTCAGAGAGGACTGTTCCTGTTATCCCAAGGACATGGTCTGGAAATGAGTATAATCTAAAAGTGGGCTTTATTGCCTTACCTTTACAATAGGGATGATTCAATGATAAAATTCTAAACTGTCATGAAAGAGATGCAGGCCTGATTCTAGCCAATGAATGTCGTATAGTCTCTATTTGCCTGTCAGTGGAGATTTACAGGTTGTTAAGATGCTCACCGTGTTTCGATGGAGCTTTCAAACTAAACCACACTGGGAAGAAAGGCCTAGTAATATACTTCTGAGTCAGCTAGTAAAAAGCCTGTGGATAACAATTCGCAACCCATAATTCATCATGGAGATAGCAGATGGTATGCAGCATTTTATTCTATTGGGCATGAGGTTTAGATTTCCTTCCCCAGCAAATGTGCACATAAGAATGGAAAGAACCTATCCACACAAAGGAAGAAGAGTATTTCTAAAGCCAATACCTTAGTTTCCCCTGTAGAGGCTGAGGAAAACTTTATACTCATGCTGTCCAATTAGAGTAGCTGTTAATCTATTTGACTCTGGAGCACTTGAAATGTGGTTATTGTGAAATGAAATGTGTTCTATGAGTAAAATGATTTCGTAAGATTTCTAACATTTAGTATAAGAATTGAATAATATCTTATTAATAATTGTTACATTATCATACCAGGGTTCCTTCTTCTTTATCATCACTTATACATCAGATTTAAATAAAAGTCTGAGTCAGAGCAGTTAGACAAGAAAAAGAAAAGGTATCTTTTTAGACCAGAGTTAAGTCACTTCTATTTATGGATGACATTTTTCTATATATATAGAAAATCCTGAAGAATTGTAAGAAAACTTATAGAGCTCAGCTAGACATTTAGTAAAGTCACAGAGGACAAAATCAGTGAGCAGAAATTAGTTGAACTACTATGAACCATCAAGGAGAAACCTGAAAAGGATTTGGTCCTGAGGGGTAGATCTGCCCTGGATTCCCTGTGTTTCCAGCTCTTATCTGTACCAGTGTACATCCTCTGGTCTAGCTGTATTGGTAAGGTAGAATTGGGGTCATGTCAGTGGTTGGAAGAAAGCATTAAAGAACTTGAAAAAAGCTGTATGTTCCATCAGTGCTATACTGCACCCTGACAGACTTGTCTTCTCTCGGCAATGCTTCTGTAAGGGGATGTCCAGTTGCCTACAGATGGGCTTTGGGTCCCCATTCTGCACTCCCCCTCATTCACAATATATGATTTTTTGTTCTGGGTCTTTGATGCCTGATAACTGATCCTATCAACACCTCATGATCACACAGGCCAGTGTGCTTATTCCATGTGGGCTTGTTGCTTCTCAATTAGATGGATGCTTATTCATCTTTAAGCATTTAAGACCCCAGATGCCATATCTTTTGATAACCCAACACCATCAGCTTTATTCACCATATTTGCTTATGCACTCACTTTGTTTTCAGTGATCATGTCGGGAAGGTGAGCATCATGGAATGCCAAGTTAATAGAATAAAATGTTCTTGCATTGAGGGAATACTTGAGTAGAGGCCCAATGAACATCTGCTACCTTAATTCTAAACCTATAAATATTTGTACATAGACCTATTTCCTTATCATCATCTATGAATATATTTACATATGTATATGCCTGTATTTTGACCTCTAGAAATGTCCTTTGCTTCCTAGTTCTTTCCTCTTTGTCCTTTTACTTTCCTCTATTTTGTCCCACTATTGTGTTTAGCTTTCATTTGGGTTACAGTAATTACTCTCAGTTACATTACCTTTGATCAAGCCCTACCAGGTCTCCTATTCCCTCCTTGTCATCAATTTTGGATCACTTGCTGTTTCCATGTCCCTGGGCTTGTTAATACCCACTTCCTTTCCCCCCTCCACCTCCCCCCTCCTCACAATCCCCCCACCCCCACCAGCAATCCTGTTTTATCTCCTCCAGATTGTTTCTCCCACCTATCTTATCTGGATAGACATACAGAGATAATAACATGCACACAAGAACAAGACCAAGCAAAGAAAAACAGCAAAAGAAAACAAATCAACAGCAACAAAATACCAATAACAACAATAACAACAAAAAAGAAAAACCTATAAATAGTTCAAGGTCTATTTGTTGGCCTTTAGGAGTGTTTTCTGGTTGAGTCTGATGGGCTGCCATGCCCTGACCTCTTGCTGTTCTCTTGCATGCCCCTAGTGTTTCTCCTGGGTGGGTTGGGATCCGATGAAGCCCAATTCCCACACTGTGTCTCCAATGTTGTGCCTCTAGCACTACGGATCAGTGAAAGATGTCATGTATTATATTGGAGCCAGCCCTATGGGCCTCTCTCTGCATTGGCTGCTCTGAGCAGGAATATCATCCACAGGACTTGGTGAGCCAGGATGTACCCCACTCTCTCTTCTTCCCCCTTCATTTGCTGCTGTGTGCTCTGATCAGACATGCCCTCCCGCCCTGAGCTGCAGCTTCAATGCTGTTCTAATCACTTAATCAAGTGATTTTTTACAAAGGTGTCAAATCCGTTCAATGGGGAAAGTACTGGCTCTTCACTAAATAATGTTGGGAAAATTGGATTTCCACATGCCGAAAAATGAAGCTGGATGTATGTGCAACAGCATACACAAAAACAAATCCAAAGGGGATTAAAAATTAAAGTCTAAACAATATGATTCTTTGAAATTGAAGGTCACTGCTAATGGGATTGGGCTTTAAAAATTATCAAAATAACCAGCACACCAAGCAAAAGACAGTAAATAAATGGGACCTCACAAAAATTAAAAACATTTGTTCATTCAAAGATATTAGGAGAAACATAACCATTTTAGAAAATATATTTAGAGACAATTCAATTAGAATCTAATAATCGATATATGTAAAACTTTGATAACTTAATAACCAAAACATATAACTGCAGTCTACATTATCTAGTACCATTCAATGTAAAGTGGATCCTCACATCTGGACAAATAGACAACCTTATGATAAATGGAGAAAAGATGTTTCATATTCAGGTGTTTCATATTCCTTGAATCCACAATTAACACTCCTGGTGGCAGCAATCAAGAAATCAAGTGATTTACTGCATTTAATAAGAGTGAAAATGTGGCTGCAAAAAAATTTTATATTACATGTATGGGTCACATTGAGATAAAATTCACAGAGGTCTCTGTTCCTACTGGTTGGTAATGGCTGCATGGATTATTTCATTGACATGTTGCAAAGTGCATCATAGCTGAGAGATCAAGGATAGAGCATGTGGCCTATTATGGATCAGATCTATGGATTTGTCTGGAATTTTTTTAACACCAGGCACATAGAGAGGCCCAATATCCCAAAAGCAAAATAAAAATCGTCAAAGCCAAGTTACATAATTTCTGCTTTTCTTTCATTTCTTTTTTTAAAGTTTGACACATTCACACTGATTTCAGCACCAGGAAAGCTGCCAGTTTGGCAGTCCCATGGTGAGCAGTCTCTGTGATCTGAGGTACAAAGTTCTTGGACTGTGTAAGTTTTTCTTACCGCTAGAATACTTCAGATCTCTTTGAAAATGTTACAATCAAGAGCTTAAAAGTAAAGCAATAAGATTATTTATAAGAATGTTTGCACAAGTGAAAATAAGCCTGAGCCAAAAGCGCCCAATGCTAATAAACATATCCGTTTGCTTTGATATACTTCCTCATCTCTAAGAGCTGACTAGAGAGCTAAATGCTGTTAGAGACAAAAAATTGTGACACTTTTGAATCTTGTATATTCTGCAGGGCGTTTTGCTTCCTACCATCGGGCGACACTTAATACACCCAAAGAACCCTCTCCTGATTGTACTCTCCACTAATGTCCCCTGACATACTCTATTTTGCACATACCTCAAGCCTCTCACAGTTCCTCAAGCATAGTCTGCTATTCCCTCTACCTGAAATCAGTTCCCCAATCCTCCCCTTCTACCAAAAAAAATCCATCTTTCAAAACCTATCAATCTCAGTTATAGTTTTGTTTTTTCTTAAGGCTTGCCAAAACGTCAGCTGCTGTACAGCTTCTGACTTACACATTCAGTACCTGACTTTCACCTGCTGTTGACATGTTTGCTTCCCTCTCCTACTTAGCAAGATACTTGAAGATATAGGCCAAGGACCTGTGTTTCTGTTGGCAAGAGCTGCATAATTCCTGGCTCATGCTAGGTGTGTGAGTAGTGCAAACAGAGATGATGAGTGGATGAATGAACAAATGAGTCTTTAGGTCCTATTGTTTCAATATAAAAGAATTAAATTAGTATAAAATTCTCTAATGCCGTTAGACTACAGTAGCACCCATGACTCATATAGGTGCTAGAGTCACATGTCTTATTTAATTCTAACCAACGTGCAGAGATCATCTATTTCTCCACATTTATGTTGAATTCGACTTCAGTAGGCACGACGAAGAGGCAATTTGGTAGATTTGGTGCTCAATGAGCCATGCTTGCTACCTTATCAATCAGGTTGTACGTCTTACAATTTGACTTTCTCAGTCTAAGAATCACAATATGTGTGGATTCATGCATCTATATTCTGTTACCCAGGTCCCCTTTTATCATCAAAATCTATTTTTCAAGAGACTGAATGTATGAGTAATTAATTCTGCAATAAAATAAAATATATATATATATATATATATATATATATATTCTTTCACTTATTTGATGTAGGGCAAATCATGATACATGACAGAGAAGAAACCCTAAATAGAATTTTTCTTCTTTTTCATGCCTCTGTGACAACCTGTGAAGGAGTCCTTGAAGATGACACTGTGAGTTATGCAATGAGCTACTGAAAGCACTAGTCACTCCTCAAGAGAAAGATGGGACTTTCTTGTTCATAGAGAGTTACAATCTCAAAAACTTACATAGTCACTGTGACATGAGTCAGACATGACTCAATGATTATAGGGACAAGGCTTTGTATCATAAACTCTAAACATCGTGAGGGCAAAGAGCTTGTCTGATTTCTTCATTAAACAGATTCCCATTTTAAGGAAGTACTCCATAAAGATGTGTTCAGTAACTGGATGAAAGAAAGTTGATTTCATGGACAGAAGAAAAAGATCTGCTATCATATTCCTCCCACAACTAGGCTAAGTGGAGAACAGTTTGCAACCATGTTCTCTCTTCTATAAAAGAAACTTAATCAGGGTGATTAAACCTCAGTTTTCCCCCACACCATTCTTGAGTGTAAAATTAAGAGAAACATGTTTCATGTCAAGAAGCAGACACATGAATGATGAAAGCAGCTTTTATTCCAGAAATATCAGTAACCCAAAATAGAAAACAATGTTTCCATAAAACAACCACATTGGTGGATTCTATAAAGAGTTAACTAGATAAGAAAGGAGAAGCTCATTTGAAAAGGAAGGCTGCAATACACAGGAGCTATATGTGTGACTGGTTTTCTGACTCTCATCTCAGTGAGTCAATAGAGGTCCAGAAAAGGCTGTGCCAAGTTTCTGGGATTATGAGTTATTTGAACCCTTTGCAGGCATGTTGAAACTAGAACTTGGGGTAGGGGTGTGGAATTTTTTTTATAGAATGGAAAGTTACAGCTTTATAAGGATTTTGTGCCAGAGTTATGACTGTTTAAAAATAGTGGGTTTGCATAATGCAGTAGTTTTGTCTAGATTAACTATGCCTTTGTTTGTGCTACCCTGAAGTTAGCCTATTATGGCAGAAAAAGAAATACTAGGAGAATAAATTTTGAGTATGAGTTCCCAAAACTGAAATCCCCATACAATATGGGGTATTTCAAAGATGTATAGAAGTTAGCTAAAGAGCTCTCAATGGTCGAAGCTGGAGTAATTTGAACAGCAAAATTTTTTTAATTCCCTTAAAGTAGCTTAAGAAGTTGTAGAAAACTTTAGATATTTTGTATATAGAGTGTTCCTCTCCTTCCTAGAAAATACATATATATTTGCCATCATCAACAAATAGAATCTGTATGATTCATTGGAAATGCTATAGACAAAAAGATGCCTAGACTCTCAAGTCACACCAACTCTTAGTTCTTTAACATCTCTGATAATGGAAATACTGTCCATCTATTTCATACGGTTAATGTGAGGATTGCAAAATGTAAGGTCTCTGGCAGGTGGAAAACACTCAAAATCTTTATATTGTCATTATCATCATCACAAAAGTTAGAATAATATGTGGTCATATTGGGCAGGTCTGAGATATTTACATATCCTGACTGAGAGGAGGGTGGGATATCTAGAGTTAAGAAAAATAATAAAGCTAAAATGGGAAAAAATAACATTGTAATATAGTGGTTAAAGCTATCAGCAACAATTTTTTGTAAAAACAATTTATCATAAACAGGGGATATAGACTAATTACAAGTTTTCCCTCTCTAACACTTGACTTTGAGAAAGTTCATATCAACATTCAAGCCAATGTATTTTCAACTTCAATTGTGTCACTAAATGCAGTCAGTCATAATCTATCATTCTTTTGAATATATTCTAAAATTGAAGTTTAAATAACTGCATGCAATCAATGTACTTAGGCAGGATTCTCTAGAGAGAAAAACAAGTACACTTATGATTATATACATATATACAGGATAAGTTTATACAATGAGAAAATAATATAACTAGTTAGTCTACACAGCAGTACAGAGGGTTCAGTTCTACTCACTTCCATGGATCATACGGGAAGTCCTTCAACTCACGTGGGATGATGCGTCCATGGTCACGGAAGCAGGCAACAGAGTCCTCCCTTGGGCAAGGCAAGCATAGTCTGGCTACAGGCAGCAAACAGCAGGGTCTCCAACAGTCAGTAGCTTAACATAGCAGGCCCAGATGGGATATCAAACTCAAGCAAAGGAAGGCAACAGGATTCACCAACCTTAAGATCAAGCAATATATGCACCAGCAGCCAGGCTAAGCAGGTCTTCAAGGAGCCTCAAGCTCTATCGACATGATCCATGAGTTGGGTTGGCTCACAGGTAGCGTAGTTCACAGCTTACAGTAGAGAACTAGCTAAAGCAGCAGCATGCTCCTATCACAAGAGAACAAGAGAGAGGGCGCAGGTCTTGCAGAGCCATTTATCTGTTAGCCCTTGAATCAAACTGTGACCTGATTAATCCCACATATTCCTATTGGCCAGATTGGCACAATAAACCTAATGATCACAATGTCTCTACAATCAGTGAATGGTTGATTAGTCCCATTCTCTTAGTAATACATTTAAGTTATGCTCAGTAGGGTACCTTCAAAATAAATCCCAATAAAAAAATCAGTGGTTGCTGCAGGAATGTTTTGGAGAAATTAAATTCAAGGCACAGAACTCAGTTCAGAATTTTATGGCAACTGCTTCCTGACATTCAGCTGGAAGAATCATTTTTTTTTCAATTTAGATATTAACTTTTATGGCAGGGAGATCTTAGCATTCATTAAATTTTTGGGGGGGTTGTTTTGTTTTTAATCATTTTATTGGGGACTCATCAACTCTTGATCACAATACAGTACACAATATAATACCCAATACAAGCACCTTTGTACATTTGTTGCCATCATAATTTTCAAAACATTTTCTTTCTACTTGAGCCCTTGGTATTAGCCCCTCATTTTACCCCCTCCCTCCCTCTGGAATTCTTTTTTTTTCTCAATCATTTTATTGGGGGCTCATACATAGTTTTTCACCATATATAAATAAGCATACTCGTCAAGCACCCTCACATGTCCTCTTCTATTATTGTTCTCCAATTGTCCACCTTTTCCCTTAAGTCCCTAGTATCGGCTTTTCCATTCCTTCCCCTCTTCCCCTGGTCTCTCTTCCCCTCCAACCCTCAATACTTTATACATTGTTATTGTTTTGTCATATCGTACACTGCCCGACCTCTCCCCCAACCCACTCCTTTGATGCCTGTCCTTCAAATAGGAGCTTGTGTATATCCTTGCTGTTGATTCCGTCTCTCTACCCCCCCTTCCCTCCACCCTTCCAGTATCTCCACTCTAACCATTGGCCCGAAGGGGCCCATCCATCCTGGTTTCCCCATATTTCCAGCTCCCCTCTATGCCAGTGTGACTTCTCCAGTCCATCTGGATTTGCAGGGTAGAGTTTGGACCACGATGGTTGGGAGACAGGGAATGAAGGCTTCAAGAACTGGAGGAAACTTGGCTGCCCCCCGACTGGTCTGTATCCTCCCCGTGACTCCCCTGTGAAGGTGTGACCAATTACCCTTCAGTGGGCCTTAGGTCCCCACCCTGCTCTCCTCCTCCTATGTAATGATATGATTCTTGTTCTTTGGTGCTTGATATCTGCTCCCTTCAGCCCCTCTTAATCATGCATGCTGGTGTGCTTCCTGCATGTGGACTTTGCTGTTTCTGCGCTGAAAGGTGACTCGATTATCTTCAAGTCTTTGAGATTCCAGGCATTCACTCATTTGTTAGCGGGGTACCATCATTTCTTCTACTTTGTTTGCCTTTGTATCCATTTGTCATCAGCAATATCGGGAGTCAATTGGTCCATTGATTTTGATTTTTGTTCTTTGATACCTGATTGTTTCAGCAAGTCGTGATCGCACAGGTAAGTGATCTTCTTTTATGGTGGGTTTTGTTGCTTCTGAGCTAGATGGCTGCTTGTCTATGCTCAAGCCTTTAAGACCCCAGATGCTCTATCTTTTAATAGCTGGGCCCTTCTGCTTTCTTCACCACCCTTGCTCATGCTCTTACATATCCTCAATTGGTACATTGGGTATGTGTGCACACAGTGATATATGTTTGTTTTGCTTTGTTTTTTTCCACCCCATTTAATGTCTATTGCCTAGACCTTTTACCACTTTCACCACCATCTGACCACGCTGGCTGTTGTGCTTCTTCTGTGTGGCTGTGGTCTCTTCTCAGGTAAATGGTCTAATGTTTATCTTCAGGCTTTCAAGACACTTGATATATCCTTTGATGGCTGGGCACCTTCAGCTTTCTTCACATTTGTTTGTGCACCCATTTTACTTCAGTGATCGTGTTGGGCCATCGAGCCTCGAGTAATGCCAGATTCATAGAACAAAGTGTTCTTGCATTGAGGGAGCACCAGGGTCAGGGTCCAAGATCCACCTGCTACCCTAATATTTGGCCCATAGATATGTTCTTAATTTTATTCCCAACTTATAATAGATAGTTGTATCTATTTACGGACATACTTATATTTAGACCTCTGTAAGTGCCCTTTGCATTCTAGATCTTTCAGCTGGAAGAATCT
Organism: Nesogale talazaci; assembly: GCA_004026705.1. NCBI lineage: Eukaryota > Metazoa > Chordata > Mammalia > Afrosoricida > Tenrecidae > Nesogale > Nesogale talazaci. The sequence continues at coordinate 74,454 of PVJH01006956.1, forward strand.
TGATAGAATATTTTGCAGGACATAAGGTAATCATGAGGACTTATAATAAAAATTTTCATAAAATTGAAAGCAACATTGATGGCAAAAGGACCAGGAAAGATGCACTGAGGATAATTTTTTCCCTATCATAATAATGCCTGCTCATTCCTCTAGGGTAGCAAGGGAATATCATGGGAAGCCTTTCCCCATCTCCCAAACAGCTCTGATCATTCCCCTTTGAGACTACTTTTTTGTTTCCCCAAATCAAAGAACATGAAAAAGGAACACAATTTGAATTCTTTTAGAATGCTAAAACTACAGCATTGGCTTGGTATAAATCAAAGAGTATAAAATTGTTCAGATAAGGGTCAGAGAGATGGAAATACCACCTTCAGAAATGTATATTCTTATATCCAGAATATTTTCTAGAACCAATAGCTTCACATTTTGACAGTTTTGCTAATAAAGGTTTCTATGATTTTGTTACAATACTATTTGACTTATCCTTTCACATAGTAAGCACACAACAATTAACTATTCTTTTATTGTTGTTAGTGTTTTTGTTATTGTTCTTGAGTATATATGCTAATTCATTCACTTCTATATGTACAGTTTAGTGACGCTGATTATATTTGGGGTGTTTTACAACCATTCTTAGCATCACTTTCTGAGTTGCTCCTCCTCCATTACCAAACCCAAATTTCCTATCCAAGGTTTCTAATTACTGTTGTCATTTTGATCCTCTTTAGATAGAACTAAAATGATTAAAACATAGAATTAAAAGAGTATAATGCTTCAGGTAAACATTTCACTGTTTAAGCTAGACTGATGTTTTTGTAAGCAGACTGTCGTAGTTCCATAATCTGGTGTCAATTTGAGACTTCAGAGAGAAGGGGTGGATTTTGGCCTGTCGTTCAGGTCATGGCTTGATGACCTCATTTGGAGACACTAAGGAGATAAATAACTCGGTGGAGGTAAAACACACACTCACTCTTTGTAAGACATTTCTAACAAGATGCCACATGAAGCTACTCTATTGCAGCCCATGGCCTGGGAGCTGGAGAAGCCATGCAGAGAGACCTCTGCCAATGCTGAGATACATATGCCACTTGATCCATAAGGCTTCCCCCCCACCCTGGCCTCATTGCATGTGTTTTGTGAATCTGAAGAGGGAGGACTTATACATTGGTATCAGACATATAGACTAATATTGGACTTATGGACTTGATCTGAACTGGGTTGGGATGTCTTTTCGATAGTCATTTGCTCTTTGTGTATAAAGTTCTTTCCATGAGTGTCTATGAATTTGCTTCTCTAGACTACCCAGACTAATGCAACGACTTTAGGGGATATTTTTGGTTTAAAGTCGAACAATTATCTCAGGGAAATAGTTCCAAGAGTTATCTCAGTCACATAGTCCCAGGCCCCAGGACTTCAGAAAATCCGGATTCTATGAGAATTGAAAATTCTGTTCTGAATTTTCCTCTTTTAATCAGGAACTTTTCATAAAAATTTTGATCAAAAAATGTTCAGGAGTAGTCAGTAGCCAAGCACCATTCAGTTCTTCTGGTCTAAAGGAAAAGGAGACTGGTGTTCACAATGGTAATTAACACATATACCCTATCTTTCTTCTATTCCTGACTCTCCTTCTTCCTTTGTTGCAGCAGGTGAATAGAACCAATTTCTTTGACATAGCTTTAGTTGGCTGTTTGCAAGTTTTTAAGATTCCATGAACTACTAGGAGATAGAAGAAATATTCTAAAGACTACTGTTATTGTCATAATGTGATTCTACCAGGGACTTGCATTATTGAGTTTCAGCTGTCCTCGAAGACAATTGCCCATATATGTGAGGTATGCACTCCTCAAGTTCCTTCAAGGTGAATTTTTTTGTGTACTTTATACAGCCTACTTTTAATGTCAGATTATCCCAAATACAGATTCCTGGTCTGATAAAAGTGTACCAGCTGTTTCTGATGGGAAATTAAGGGTAAGTTCATATTATGAACATAAATTGAAAAGATTTTCAGTGTCTTACTGTTATCTTACATGTGAACAATTTAAAGATAGAACCTGACTGCCCCATCCTCCCACCTCAGGGCCCACCTCCAACCTACCCTCACTGAAAGTTGATGTGGCAAGCACAGCCAGGAGAAACTTCTAGAAAACACCATACCTCTTCCCAGAGTCCTTGGGCAAAAAGGTACAGCACCACCAAACTAAATTTTCTGTTCTACTTAGGGTTAACTCTCCTTGTGAAATTTGAATGCACTAGCCCGTTTATTTTTAAAAGAAATGAAACTATATTCTTCCTTACTCCACCATTCCAGGAATCTAGCTGTGGACTTTCTTAAAGGCAAGAACTATCTAATAATGAGTAATTTCACTTTACTATATTTAGCAGCAAGGAAGATTTTTTTAGGTCATTGGGAGGAAGTTCTCAGAAACTGTGCAAGTTGAGACGAGGCGACAGAAGATGAATGTCAACATTTTTTGTTTTATTTTCCCTTTCAGAGCAGAGGGATTCACTATTGGGAAGCAGGCCCCAGAGAGTAGACAATAGGGAAACAGTTTACTCATTAACAAAATGAGCGTTGTAGCATTTACCCCAAAGCAAGTGATAAGGACTAAACAAGGCAATGCATATAAATGCACTTAGTTTATGCTCAGACACTAGTGTACTGTTTCCAAACTATTACCTCTCAGTCCCATATCATTCCCTCACCTTTGTAGACAGTGTCATTGCTGCTTCCCTGTATCTTGGCTTCATCCCTCTTTTATGCTCAGGTTTCTCTTCCCCTTTTTAGAACCTAGAGCTGAGCTGTCTCCCTCCTGATGGAAGTCTAACTGGCTTTCTTTAGTCTTGGGCTGGCATTCTTGGCCACTATTCCTACATTACATCCCATAGACTCAGTGTTGGCTCCCACTGCTTTCCTGTGCAGTGACTCATAGTTTCCTAGACTCTTTGTTCATAGTCTTCCTTCTGATTACAGGACTCCTCCTCCTGACCCTTGGTATGTGCCACTGCCGGTCTCGACCAATTAGTCAGCTCTCCTCCATTGCATCTTGCCTCATCACTCCTCCACCTCGATGTGATGCTTCCTTCTTCTGAAATCCTATAGCTTTTCCTATTTTATTGTGTTTTATGATGCCTAATGCCTTTCTACCTAACTATCTAAACATTTTGAAATGTGTTATTTATTGAAAAGGCAGTGGTTCAGAGCACGGATTCTGGAACCAGACTGTCTGGGTTTGAATCCATTCTCTGCTACTTCCTAGCTGTGTGAAGTTGAGCAAGTTACTTGTGTTTTGTTTTCTTTATCTGTACATTGCAGGTAATTAATAAACCAGTAAATGTACATTGCGACTATTTCAAAATATGCTCGTAAATTCTGTACTGTTTCTCCCTTCAAACTGGAAAGTTTTAATTCCCTCCCTCTGTGGGACAGGCTGGACTTAGTAACTCATGTCAGGCAAATGGAATGTGGCAAAAGTGACAGTGTGTGACTTCAAGATTGGCCATAAAAGGCATGTGCTGTCCAATTTCCTATTTCTCTCATTAAAAACTGAAGGTGAGTCATACGTAGACTCAGTACTACCTTCACATCTTTTCTCTAAATCTTAAACTATCCCAAAGTAAAATGTTTATTTTTGCTGAACCTGATCTGGTCTCCAATATTTTTCTATATTTTGGTTCATATTGTGTTAGTTGGTTTTGCTTATTCATATTTGGGTGTTTCACAGGGGTGTCATATCATTGGAGGTCACCCTCTTGAACTTGTGATATATGTTTTTCCATTTTCAATATATGAAACCCATCATTAATGATGCTATAGATGCAGCTAGGAGAATAGGGTTTCAGAATGGAGTACAGTGGTGGAGGGGAGATGAAGAGGAGGTGGGTAATGACTGTGGTAGCAATTGTACAAATGTCCCTGATGTGATTTAACTATAAAATGATAATATATATTCAATAAAAAAGAGGAAAAAAAAGAAAAATGCTCATTTTATTTTGCATTTCATTACCATATATTAATAGCACCAACCGGAAAACATAACTATAAAAACAATTCCAATTAGAATAGCATCAAAAAATCTTAAAAGTAAATTTACAAAAGATATTCAGAACTTCTTATCTGAAAACTATAAAACATTACAGAGCTAAATGCTAAATGATCTTAATAAGTGAATGCACGTATGACATTCATGTTCATGGATTGGAAGACTCAATCGTGTTGAGGTACTCACAGTGACATCCTAAGATGGTGTACAATTTCCCCCAATTCTGTAATCTTTATGGGATATCTCTTTCTTTCATGGACCAGACAGTGAGTTTCAACAAAGGACCTTTGGAGTCGAGGACTTAATCACAGCACCACAAGGATTCCTTGTTAATACTTTCTGCTGTCAAGTTGTTTCCAGCTTATAGCAAAACTATGGAATAGAACTACTCCAAACACTTCCCCAGGCTAAATTTTTTCACAGAAGCAGACTATCCCATAAATGGGTTCGAACCACTGACCTTTTTGGTTAACATTCCAATCTGTAAGATTATTAAGATACTAATCACCCTAAATTGATCTATATATACAATGTGATCTTAATCAAAATTCAAGTCACTTATTTAAGAAAATTGACACCATCAATGTTAAAATACTTATGGAAATTCCAAGGACTTATTGCCAAACAAATTTGAAATAAAATAATAAATTTAGAGTAATCATCCTGCCTAATTTCAATATTTACTATAAAGCTGCAGGAATGAAACAGGGTTCTGTTTGGTTTGCAGAGGCTATGAATGACAATGAAAGTCAAAAATCTATATGCAGGACTGCACATGGATTAAGTTTCTAGTGAATCTTAGGCCATAGTCTAAGGATGTTAATAATCTTGCTATCAGACAAAGATCATTGTAAAATTAATTATGGCAGATGTATATAGTTTCAAGTGAAATTGTTCCAGTTTTTAATATATCCTGGTGTTTTTTTCTTCTTCTTCTTCTTTTTTTTTTTTTTTGGCTTATTTTCAGTTGAGATTTTTCTCGATATTATTTTGCCACTATTATTGGGGCTTCTTGTTTGTTTGTTTGTTCCTTGGCTTTGTTTTGTATAATATTCTGTATGAAATCCAGGTAGGTAAATATAGAGAGACAGTAACGGGAATAATAATTGCCTGTGAGTATGTCAGGGGAGGTTGTGGGGAAGTGGGGAACTAACAATGAGTATGAGAAGATGTTTTAAATGTAGTGATGATTACACCACTCTACTTAATGTGATTGAATTACTGGATTTTACGATGTGAATTATGTTCCAATAAAACTATTTTTAAAAGAAAACAGGGTGTTGCTGGCATAAGGATTAATAAATACATCAAGGGAATAAAATATAGGGTATCAATTCAAAAATGAAAAGCCTCACTTGCCATTGAGTTAATTCTGACACATGGCAACCCTGTAGGACAGAATAAAATTGTCCCTTTTGTTTCTGAAACTTTACATTTTTAGAGGGCTAAGCAGGCTCATCTTTCTTTATTCAGCAGAGCATCAGATTTGAACTGCTGAACATGCAATTCGCAATTCAATCCGCTATGTCACTAGAAGTCCATTGACTGAATCACACATGGTGTGTCAAGTGATTTTTTTGACAAAAACCAAGATATCTTCTTAGGCAAAGAAAAGTATTTTCAGTATATTGTGCTAGTAAAACTGGAGGGGCATGCAGAAAAGAAATGATCTTTACCGCTTGTTGTTTGGTATTGATGAGTTGGCTCCAATAGGAAATAGAAAAAAGCACTGCCCAGTCCTACATCATTCTCATGACTGTTATGTGTAAGTCTGTTGTGGCAACCACTGTACCAGTCATCATTCTCTTTTTCACTGTCCTTCTACATTACCAAGGATGCTGTCCATTTTCAGTAAGCGGTCTCTCCTGAAAACATGCTTAAGTACCTAAAATGAAACCTTGTCATTCTCACTTCTAAGGAGCATTCTGACTATATTTATCCAAGAAAGATTTGTTGGTTCTTCTGTACTTTCAAAATTCTTCACCTGCACCATATTTCAAGCTCATTGATTCTTCTTCTGTTTCCTTTGTTCAATGTCCAACTTTCACATGCATAGGAGATGATTGAAAATACCATGGTTTTCTTTTGTAAATGCCCAAACTTAAAAAAAAAAAGTGCAGTCATTTTGGGACTGCACTTTTTAATCAAAGCCACCACATACCTGGTTTATTAACAAAGTTTTACCATAATAAAGCAATAAAATAAACTGGGGCTTAAGGTGAATGGCATCATCTAAAATCAGGTTCTACCAAGTTAAGCTTAACAAAGAGACCGAGCGGACTCTTCAAAAGACTATTCGATAATAAGTCAGCAAAACAAGTTATCCACACAAGACCCCTGCCTGCTGAGTAAGTCATTGCTATATGATGCCCCCTAAGTTACTTAAGTAGGTGACAAGAATAGGCCTCATCCTTCCTACCTCCATTTGTCCATGTCCACCATCCAGAAGGAGAAAAACACCATCCTCTCTGATATGATTCACCAGAGTTAAACTCTCTCAAGATAATGAACTCAAATCACCAGAATGCACCCCTTACAGCCATTCCAGACACCAAACCATCTGTTCGACTTCAACTTCATCCCCTCTGTGATGTCCTACAGGTCATAAGGCAATCAAACATCATTCCACCAAGCACTGTCCCTAAATAATACCCAAGGTAAACAAGGTAGCCTGGTACATTCACTCTGCTCCTCCTTTACCATTACCACAGGAACCCTCTGGGACCTGTTCCCTTTGTGTCAGCAACATACAACCTCCCTTAACTTACCATTAAAATTGCAGCTTTCTTGTGAGAGAACCAGACCAGCCAAGGGGGACAGAAATGCAACCTGAGCTCATGGCATAGCTGGCTCCAAATAGCTGTTAAACTTATTCTTAACTTCTGAGAAAGAATACCTAAGACTTTTCATGATGTCAGGGTTACTTGGAAAACTTCTCTGTCCCTGACAAAGTAGTCAGAGAACATGGGGTCCTACTAACCCTCTACAGATCACCTTCTGGTCAGAAACCCCTTCTCATTGGGGCACCCATTACAATAGACTATATCTATTTGGGAAGCATACATAAGGAAGGGAGAAGTTGGAGATTTGTGGCAAACTACTATAAGGGGTATTCTGTTATAAACACAAATAACTAAAGGCCTGCATTCACAACTTACAGGGTCAATGAGGGACACCGAGAGATTTAATCTAACCATCACGCACCCCAAAGCACCAAAACCCCTAGAACCTACTTCGTACAACTTGACATTACATATTCTTCATCAACTGACCATCTAAATATGTATCCCCCATAACTCTCTGCACCCAGATCCCCTGATCAAGGCCCATGATTGCCAGTCAGCCTACACATGATTGACCGGCCCAATGCTAACCTCGCTGCTTATGACGTGCTTGGCATTTCTGCACATAATTGGTGCCTGTAACTGGTCTGCATCCATCACCTGATGTATACACAATGTAGTTCCCTCCCCCCTGCTTCCCCACATTGTGTGGCCCATGCTGCATGCAATAAACCTGCTCAGCACCACCCCTACTTCACGTGACCTTCTGCCCATGCTGCCCAAGAGAGTCACCCGAGCCGTCCTCCAAATAGACAATCCCTGCTTCCCAGTGAGATATAGATGCAGCTTGACGCTAGAGCACAGTTGGCCTCAGGTAGTCCTTAGAATAATTCTTGCAAGTCTCAAAGAGAGAAAACACAAAACTCCTGGACTCCTGGGAAAGTAGTGCCAAGCTCCAACCTAATGACACACAGACAACAGCCTACATCAGAAAGCAGTACAAGACAATGAGAGAAACCAAATGCGCTATCTGAGGAGGAGCTGAACCTAGCAACATACATGAAAGAAGCAGAAGTTGAACTGTCATGGGAAGAAATGTTCAGAACGCTGCTTAGAGTCACACAGTGTATGAAAAGAAGGATGAAACTGCAGAGAGGGTAGAGTCCCTCATACTGAAGGGAATTACAAGAGTTAAGAAAAGATGAAACAGAATCAAAGAATATAGTAAGACAACCTCACCACTAGGCTGGAAGAAGCAGAAAGCTCTACTGGTGACCACAACAAGAGCCACGCAGAATTCAACAAATGTGAAAGGCAGTCAAACAAGACAATAAGAAACTGAAGAAAACCTGAGAAAAATGAGAATGCTGCGAAACAATATTCAAATAATTGGGATAACATAATAAAACATAGTGAACAAATCAATGTCCAAAATAGTGAGGGAATTCCTGGAAGAAAACCCCCATTTTAATGAATGAGAATCATCCAGGAAACAGAGAAGACACCAATTAGACTGAATCCCAAGAAAATACACCAAGTTAAATAGTGCTCAAATTATTCAACTTGCAGGAAAACATCATAAGGGCACCTAGAGAAAATAAAAATATGTTCAGATTTATCAGGAGAGCCCTTAAAGAAGGGCAGAGAATCCTCTATCTCACCAAATTATTCATCAAAATAGACAAAATAAGAATTTTCCAGAATTTGGAAGCATTTATAAAATATACTTTTAAAAACCAAGCACTACAAACAAATACATCAAAATTCACTTTAGACAGAGGACCAAGGTCTACAGAGCACAAACTTGAGACCACCACATAACAACTCTCTCTAGAAGTGAATGCACTGAAATTAATGCCAGGAAGTCATTTCCCCAGTGGTGAAAAGAAACCAAGAATGAATCCCCCAAAACCTACACAGAACACTGCTAGGGAAGGAGGCAGGAAAATATCTAACAGAAAGTATGAGATGACAGCAAAGAAGCCACGGATAGATATAATAGATCTGAACAGCAATGATCTGAATTTGCCCATTAAAAGACAAAGGCTAGCAGGCTGGATTAGGGAATGAGAGCTCCCAATTTGTACAAGCTCCCAGTAAAATGATTTTTTTAAAAAAGCAAAAAAGCTTTCAATCTGTTGTCTGCAGAGACACAGCTTAAGCTTACAGACAAAAACAGGCTGAGGATGAAAGGTGTGTGAAAAGTTTATCAAGCTAATGGCAAGTTTTAAAAAGCAAGAATTGCAATCCTAATCTCTGACAAAATCTATATCAAGATGCAGGCCATAATAAGAGACAAGGATGGACACTATATAATGCTTATGGTATCAGTAGCCCAAGATCCAGTGAGCATGGTAAACATGTATGCACCCAATCAGAGATTCACGGAATTCGCCAATCAAATCCTGTAAAAGACAAAAAAAGAAATCTCAGGATCAGCAATCATAGTAGGCGACTTCAATATCCTGTTCTCAGAGAAAGGCAGATCCATGAGAAAGAAGCTCGACAAGGAGGCTGCCGAACTAAACTCTCCAATTAGATATTTGACCTACTAGACATATTCATAAATCTCGACCCAACAACAACAAAAATCATTATTTTCAAATGCACATAGCATGTATTCTAAAATAGACCACATTCTGGGACACAAATCAAGCTTGAATAAATTCAAACATACAGCGATCACTCAGATTTCTTCTCTGGTAACTATGCCATTAAACTGATTATCAACAAAAGAAAGACCAAAAAGCAAGGGCAAACTCTTGGAGGATGAATAGCTTCCTTCAAAAGAAGTGGGCACTGGCCCAAATTATAAAGTTTCTAGAAACTAATGTGAATGAGGGAGAATACAGCACACCAAAACCTATGGGATACAGCAAAGGCAGATATGCAAGGATGTTTGATACCGATAAATGCATGTATGAAGAAAGAAGAGAGACTTATGATGGATATTCTAACACAAAATCTTCATCAGTTGAACAGTCAACAGAAAATTCCTTTTAATTGCAAAAGAAAAGAAATCCTAAAAATCTGGTGAAGTTAAATGAGTAGGGGGGGGGGAGGGGGGAAGAAACAATATAAAAAGCCAATGCAGTAAAAATCTGGTTCTTTTAAAGGATTAACAGAATCAATAAACTGTTGGCAAATCTAACAAAAGATACGAATGAGCAGATGTCAATATACAGGATAAGGAATGAAACAGAGGAGATTATGTAGATTTTAATGATAAGCCCTTTGCCTGATATGTCATCGCTAAATATCTTTTCCAAGTCTATGGGCTCTCTTATTACTCTTCATGAAGTCTTTTGATGTACACAAGTGTTTTGTATTTAGTATGTCCACTTGTCTATTTTATCTTTCTCTGAGTGTGTATATTTCTTTATTTCTGATAGCCCGTGTTTTCCCTGTGTTAAGGTTCTTAGCTTTGTGCCAATTTTCTCATTGATGATCCTAATAGTTCAGGGTTTTAGCTATAGGTCTGTGATTCACTTTGAATTTGTTCTTGTTTATGGAATGTGGTAAAAGTCTTGCTTCATTTTTCAACAGAGAGATATCCAGTACAGGAACTTCAAAAAGTGTGTGGTAACAGGATTTAAGGAAGAGAATGACATAAAAATTTGAATGTAGTTGTTGCCAGTAGCTATCATAATTGTATCACTATATGAAGGGATATCCCCACCCCCCTAAAAATGAATTTTTTTAAACAAATTTAAATTTTTTTACAAAGAACTTTATTACCTTCAAAGTACTATCCATATGCTTAATACACTTGTCAAATCTGTGATTCCATTCTTAGAAACATTTTTCCAGCTCAGCTCTTTGGATGGATGATAGAACCTCTATAGCAGTTATATAAATCTCTTGTCAACTTGAGAAAAGGAGTGGAGTATGGTCTGTCAATCAGGTCATAGCCAATGATGCCTATGTAAGGGTATGGGCTTTTCCTGAGGATCCTGAGAACTCCTGTCTTCCTCCCTTGAGGCAGGATATATCAGTTCTCTCTCTGCTTCATCTTCCTACTGACAAGCTACATGGACTTTTCTGATGGAACCAGAGCCTTGGAGCTAAAGGAGCTAAGTGGAGACCCATGTCAGTGCTGAGATGCTTCCACCACCACTAGATCTCCAAGACTTTCCACTCACTGGCCTGTGATCTTTCTGCATGCAACATCATTACATGAGTCTAAAGTGGAATTTATTTACTAGTATTGGATATATGGGCTAATATCAGACGTATGGACTTGATTGGGACTGGGCTGGAATGTTTTCTTAATATATAATTGCTCTTTGATATAATGTTCTCTTCTCTCTTATACATCTATGAGCCTCCTTGGATTTATTTCTCTAGTCTCCCGAGACTAACACAACCCACAACCACTCTCATTTTTTTCTTCACCTCCTCTACATCATCAAATCACTCGCCTTTCATGTCCTTCATTTGTGGAAACCAAATGAAGTCACACAGAGCAAGAACTGTGAGGCAAGATAGGCATGCTGTTTTTTTGCCAAATACTGGAGCATTGAGATGATTGTGTGAGCAGGTACATTGTCTTGGTGACAAAATCAGTCCCTTGTCTGCCACAAATCTGGCTTTATTTGGAGCACACAATTGCAGTCTTTTCAGAACCTCTAAATAGAAAGGATGATTAAACAGTCTGACCTGATGGAACAAACTTGAAATACATGAGTGAAAATTTTCATCCATTTTGGAATTTGACAGACATGCAGAACAAGGTTTGTCATTGGTCAACATTTCACCTTTTTTGAGAACCACTCATATACTTGAGTTTTTCTCATAGTGCAGTCCTTGCAAACTGGGTTCAGCATCTCAACAGTTTCTTCAGCACTTTTCCTTAACAGGAAACAAAATTTCACTGTCACACGCTGCCCTCTTAAATTGATCATAACAAAAACAAGGTTTGAGTGAAACTGTTTTTATGAAAAAATTCACTGTGACCAGAGAGAACCTTCCAAGGTGACACCACTGTCACTCACACTAGCTCACAGCAAGTTGGTTGACACTTGCCTGGCAGAAAAAAGGTGTTCTACTAATATTTCACTCTGCCAGCACAGAGTGTTTGTGGGCACCCCTTCACCTATGGAGAGAAAAGAAGAAATAGGATGAGGGTGTTGTTATTGTTTTGTGGGTTGCAACTCCTATTTGACCTACCTGATCCTGGGTCAGACTCACAACTTCTCTTCTGTATGAGTCTATTGTTGCTTCAGCCACTGTGTCAGTCCAGTAGAGGGCCTTCCTCTTTTTCATTGCCCTCCCACTTTACCAAGCATAATGACCTTCTCCAGTACTGGTCTCTCACGATAACATGTGCAAAGTATATGAAATGAAGTCTCGCTATCCTTGTCTCTAAGTAACATTCTGGCTGTACTTCTTCCAAAAATAAAGATCTGCTTGTTCTTTAAGCTGTCCATGGTACCTTTCAATATTCTTCACCAGCACCATAGTTCAAATGCACTGATTTTTCTTCAGCCTTCCTTATTTAAAGTCCAACTTCCACATGCCTATGAATTGAGTGAAAATAATCATATGGTTTATTATGCTGTGTATGACACAATGAAAAAGAATGGCTTTGCATTTGTCATCCTAAAGGACATTTCCAGTTCTATCCTGAAGTACAATACAGTCTATGATAGGATAATATCTATCCAAATACCAGGAACTCCAAACAAAACAGCAAGTATTCAAATTTATGCACCAAAATTAAAGTTAGTTATACAGAAATTGAAGAATTTGACCAAAGTCTTCAGTATGAAATTGACTCAACTAGCAATCAAGATTCACTGATACTTATTGGCGATTGGAATTCAAGAGTAGGAAAGAGGAAGGAACAAAATTTGGAAACTATGATACTGGTGATAGAAATGAAGTTGGAGATCACATGATAACATTTTTCCAGACCAAGCTGAGCCCCAGGGGCGCAGTGGTTGTGTGCAGGACTGCGGCCCACAGGGTTAGCAGCTCAAATCCAGCAGCAGCTCTCCAGGAGCAAGACTGGGCTTCCTACTCTCACCAGGGAAGTGATGCAGGAAAAAAAAAAGAGTGGACTTATTAGAAAAAAAGGCTTTTTTTCAGACAAAAGATTGTGGTTCAATTCCAGCAGTGGGGCTGGGCCTTCTACTCCCACCACTGGAGAGCAGTGATGACCCCCCCCCCAAAAAAAAAGGATTGTGTATCTCAAATAACCTTTTTCAGCAATACAAAAGGCAACTACAGAAGGAATACACAAAAATCAAATCAACTACATCTATAGATTCACCATAAACCAGAAGTAACCTGATGGTAGTGAGTTTGGCTCTTATTTGTTTGCTTATTTGTTTATGAGAGATGGGGGTTGTTTTGATTTTTTGTGCAGAGGCATTTTGATTTGTTATTGGAAGAGACTATGGAGAAGTTCGATATCAACATTTAAAAGGAGACCAAGGGATTACTGTGAAACTAATTATCAATTGCTTGCATGTAAGTTCAGGTTGAAGCTAAAGCACATGGACACAAACCCTCCAGAGCTGAAATGTGACCTTACGTATATCCCCCTTTAATTTGAAAACATCTCAAGAACAGACTTGGTGCATTCAACAGTAATGATGGAAGACTTGATGAGCTGTAGGATGACATCAAGAACCTCATTCATAAAAAGAGCAAAGGGTCTTTAAAAAGGAATAAAAAGTGGTTGAGTGTGTGGCTGTGACCCACGGGTTTGATGGTTCAAATCCGGCAGCAGCTCTCCAGGAGCAAGGCTGGGTATCTCCCATGACCATCAGAGGGCAGTGATGCCCGCCCCCCAAAAATGAATAAAAAAAATATTAAAGTGGGTGTCAGAAGAGTCTCTGACACTTGCTCTTAACTGGAGAGTAGCTAAGTCAAATTGAAGAAATAATGAAGCCAAAGAGCTCAACAGTAAAAGATGAGATAAATTGAGCTGTCGCAGAATCACAACAAGACTTCAGCCAAGCCTGTAAGGAGCTCTGAAATAAACTCATAGAGGAAGAGGTAGAGGAGGACCCTTTTATAGTCCCATGAGAAACAGTCACAGACATAGGTCTGCGATGAAAAGCCAAGAAATGAACACTGTCAGCCAGCAGGATTCCCAACAGCTAATGAAATGTGTCCTATTGTCCTAGAGGGACATCTGAGTAGACAAGAACTACAGGCACATTAGAGCCAAATTAAGTTTCTTAGATATAGTAAAGAATTTAAACATTGTTCCATGTATAGGAGAAAGCCAAGAGAATTGAAATAAAGCAAGAAAAATCAGCTAATTGACCTTTTAAAATTTATTGTGGCTTCTTTGTGGACATATTTTGACTGGACAAGTATGGAAGAAAAGAAAGTTCTTTGAAAGACAATTTCCATGATGTCATGGATTTAGGTGGTGGCAGAGAGGAGTGTGAGAAATTATTTTGGAGACAGTGTCAATAAGATTTGCTAATGGAGTCAGTATGGAATTAAGGAGAAAAACAAGAATCACCTACGATGTCTTGGTTTTTGCTTGAACAATTCATGGACACTGATGTCTTCAATAAGGTGACTAAAACTGGAAAAACAAGTGCTAGCATCTTAGAGGGCTACACATTGACCTGCTGACACAACATCCATAGTCTAAATTCATCAGTTGCTCCTCGGAAGAAAGAAAAGTCTGCCTGCCCTTGTAAACATTTGTGAAATCTCAGAAACCCAAAGCAGCAGTTCTATATTGCTTTTCAGAGTTACTATGTCTCAGAATTGCCTCAATGGCTGTGAGTTTGGTTTGAACTGGAAAAAGAGCAATATTTTAGGCTACTTCATTTAATATCCCAGGAAATCAACTTTATATTTGAGTGTGACTATCAAATATTGACTATTTTGTGCTCTTTCTAAGCACTTACCTATTCTTTTGGTCTTAGTCTTCACTTGAAACACTGCTGTCAAAATGTTCATCATCCTTGTATTGCAGCTTTCTAAGCAAGGAGTCAAAGCAGTGCACCCAGAGGAAGTTCGCCAGTTTGTCTCTTCGAAAGATGACAATTACAATATTTTAATATGGCAAAGGTAAAAGTATCAGAGCAAAAATTAGGAATACCTTATTTGCTAAGGGCTACGGAGGACAGATGGAGCTCCAAACCCATCTGCAGTGTATCTAATCAGGCTGTAATGCTTCCCATTATATGGTTTGATATGATATGATATGATATGATATGATATGATATGATATATGATATGAGAGCTGCAATACCCTAATTCTTAACCTCATAAGAAAAAAGGAGAGAAAAGTCCATAGAGAGCAAACTTGCTTATTTCCACCAAGAAATGAGAGGCAAGAGTGAAACAATTCTTTCAAACCTAGGATCTTTGCACTGTGGGGTCTCTTGACTCATGGGACAACACAAGGGAATTCTGAGCTGAAAAGAAACTTGAACATTTCCCCAGAATCTTCAAAGAGAGAGAGAGAGAGAGAGAAAATCTTTTTTTGTAGAGCCAGTATTTTGGGTATGAACTTCTAGCCTCCTAAATCACAAATATGAATGGATTTTGATTTCACACTTAATCATAGGCCCAATTAAAGAAAAATTAACTCTTACGATCAATATTTGCCCCATGAATAAAGTGACTAGATTTTAAGCAGGACATCGCTGACCCAGACACCATTGATTCCCCTGGGGGGAGGGGGTGTTCTTGATTAAAAATTTGGTCTATATGGAGCAACAAAAATGTTCATATAACGTCTGGTCACCTTACTCATGAAGCAATAACTGAAGATATTGGTGCTATATCAAAGTGTGACAAAGAAAGCAGATGGTTCTTATTTAATATAAAGAATAGTGTCTAAGTTCTTAAGGGCTTGTCTTAAAACAAGTATCTATCAAGTGAGGCATTGTCTAAGTCCACTTGGAATAAGCATGCCAGCCTGTGTGATCTAAGAACTGTAAATAGTCAAATTCAAACCAGGAGGAAGAAATAGAAATTAGAGCTTAACACCTGGTTTGCAGAAGGCTTCAGGTTAACAGTGAAAACCCAAAACCATTTGCAAAGCCATCCATGCAGAGTAAGCCTCTGGCGAATTTCCTCCGACTATGGTCCAGAGATGGAAAAGGCCATCTTGCCAAACAGTGTACACTGCAGAGACCGGGGTGGGGGGGGTGTGAAGAGAGGGTTGCTGCAACTGTAGTTTGGTCAAAATGTGATACATTGATCTCTCTCTCTTGACCCAATACATAATTGCAGCGGTTTAAAATGTTACTAAAATTTTCTCTTTTTTCTATGGAGATTTTTGTTCTATTGTGCCATTTTGGGGCCATCTGTTTGTATTCTCTCTTGGTTTTGTATGATTTTCTGAATATGAAACACAGATTACATAAACCTATAGAGAAAACAATTGGATCATTAGAATCAAAGCGACATGACGAGCAGCTGATAGGCAATGGGAGAAGAACAAGGAAGAAGATGAAACATAGTCTTGAGCATAAACACATGATGGCTTGGAACTGACTGAATGGCCCTCACAACTAACAACAAGATAAAAGATGTTGCAGGCCACAGTCTGAGGAAACTCCCTTACTTCAGATCAGATCCCTAACCGGATTAAGGGTTTTGCCTCCCACCCTGAATCCTCTTATTGACTTATTATGTCAAGTCACATCACGAGGGGTAATTGCATAACTGTCGAATTACATCATTATATAGTTGCCAAATCACTGAGAACCATAATCTAGCCATGTTGATGCACCTTTGAATTGGGGTAGAGACCCAATTCAATCCACAACAGCCAGCCAGTTAAAGAAGTGATTCATCTGGGGGTGGCCTGCTTCCAATATACGTGGATATTCTAGCAAAGCTTTTTACTTTTTGCTACATTTGGTAAATAATCTGACCTTCAGTTCTTTGGACTTGAGTCACTCAGTCATATTGTCTGGCCATTTGGGGAGTCATGAGTCTCTATAGCCTGTGAGTCAGCAACTTACCATCTTACCTGCCAACCTTGTATCCAGTTGCTTTCACCACAGCAGACTGACTTCTGACCTGACAAATCTGTGTGGATTAGCCCCTGAAGCTTGACACCTGACTAATGATCTTATAACTTGCCAGCCTCTATAACTGCATAAGTTATTTTGAGATAAATTTCTCTGAATATAAACAAATATAAGCTTCACTGGTCTTGTTTCTCAGCAAAAGTCAGATTAAAATACAGAGCTAGGGTCCTTCCTCCTCCTGCACAGCTCTTTCTGCTTCATTGCCTGTACTAAACAGAAAGGTAACAGTTGCATTGATTTTTTTTAAAGCGTGTGTTTTGCTTGCTCTCCTCTTTCCCTCCATCTTCACATTCCTTAAGTGTCTTTCTTTTTTCCAGCATTTCTACTGAATTGAGTTCTCACCTTTGAACATGTTCTCCTAAAGTGAGTGACTTTCATTATTTGTGGCTTCTCCTAAAAGATTACTGGTATTGAATTTCAAAAATAGCTTCCCATATGTAGTGGTCTTTTTATTAATCATAAATCATTTTATAGGAGGCTCTGACAGCTTTTGTAACAATCCATACATCAATTGTAACAAACATTAGTACATATGTTACCAGAATCATTTCCAAAACATTTCTTTATGCTTGAGCTCTTGGTATCAGCTTCTCTTTTTCCCTCCCTCCTCAACCCTCTCGCCCTCGTTGGCTCCTGGTAAATTATAACTGATCATTATTGTCATAGCTTACACGTCTGCTGTCTCCTTTTGCCCACGTTTCTGTTGTCCATCCCCCTGAGTGATGGTGGGGGTGGTGGTTTACATTGATCATTATAGTCAGTTCCTCAATGTTTCCCTTCTTCCCCACCTTCCCCCTAGCCTCATGATATTGCTACTCTCATTAGTCTTCCTGAGGAGTTTATCTGTCCTGTATTCTGTGTGTGGAGAGCTCTTATCGGTACCAGATGTAGCGGTCTTTATTTTAAAAGTTATTACTGAGAGAATTCTTTATTATCATGCTTATTCACACCAGCACATGCCCACGTCTACATCTTCTCTCAGCACTGCCTTTCTGTTTTACTCCTCCATCGTTTTCACACTTGGAGTGAGCTGTTGTCGTGGATTAAGTTGTGCTTCTCCCTACCCAAATATGTGTCAACTTGACGGGGCCATGGTTCTTATTGGCTAGGTAAGTATATATGACATCATGAGGAAATTGTGTCAGTTTGATTACAGAAGTAGCTGACTCTTAAAAATGCGCCACTAGATTTTAACAGCTTCAGAATCAAGGCTCTCTTACTTGGATGGCTAGATATTTGCATGTATGCATGTATGTTTGGATGAGCAGATGGACAGACAGGTAAATAGATGGACAGAAGCCTGAGCCAGAGAACCAAGTTCCTAAAGCAGTTTACCAAGTAACAACCTTTGGTAGGCATTCAACATAGTGCTGAGAAGGGGGGTGACAACAATACCATTGCTGGTGGCAATGTAGTGGGATAAGTGCTGCAAGAGAAGAATGAAAAAAAAAATCCTGCAAAGGGAAGTGGTAAGAGTCCAAAACGTTTACTAGGACTAATACTTTGTACTTTCCTCCCCTCGTTCATTCACTTTAAATATGTTTGTCTTAGGCATCATATTTCATACAGCCCTGCTGTGCATAGTGGGGGATACAAAGGAAGCAACCATCACCATTCTCCCTCTTTCTTGGGGTAACTCATGGTCTAAAATAAGGGGAGCTCGCCCTCTTCTTCTAAACCCTAGCCTGATTCCTTAAAAAGAATAATCATCCCAAAAGGGGTTTTCAATAAGTTTCCTTTTATTTTCTATACAGAAAAATATAAAGACTGTATATATATATATATATATATATGATGCATCCTGTTTCTCAGCTTCCTGCTTGCAATTTTGTCTCTTTGAATTGGTTGAGAACAAGACAGTGTCCTCCTCTAGGAAGCACAGACAGAGGTCCATTCAACAGCTAAATTGGAGATGACAATGGGAAGGTGTTAGCACCCCTTTCTCTTTTATATCCAAAATGATAGACAGTGAAAGATAAAAAAGATGTTGAAAAAACATCTTTTTCATTTTGCTTCCTATTGTAATGTAGTTAAGTGACACCATGAGAGAGAAATATTTCAATTGGGCATTATCATTATGTCCAAAACTCCCATCTTATTCCCTATGAAAAAAGGGTTGGTATATGACAAATGGCTAAGAAGTCTTCCAGAACATGCAAGACGAGGTTGCCTGAGGTCCCTGGCTCCCACCCAATAAGAACTTTGATTTTAGTTGAAGAAACAGATCTCACACTGATGGTATAACTTGAAAGACAAGCGCAGAGTGAAAAGATGAACTGTCCTAATTGCCTGCCCTCCCTTACAAATGGGAAGGGAGAGATACTAGAGAAGAAGGTGACTAGCAGAAGTTGCAGAACTGAGCATATATCATACATAAAAGGCATAGATCAATGCTTCTTTGAGCAAAAAGTAAATGTGAGTAGAAACTATGAAGTTGCTTTCTGTGCCTAAAATCACTTTCCCTGGATCACTGCTATGAATCCTATATCTCTCTCTTTAAAGATTACTTACTTAGGGGGGAAATCTCCATAATTAATCTCATCCTCAGGGCACACTCTCACACACAATTATGGAGATTGGGCCAAAGATATGAATGCATTCCCCATCACATTTACCACCAAACAAATTGTTTTTGTGATACATGTCATATAGCGATATCTGCATTATAAAGATATCTGACTAGTTTTTAACAGTTTTGTTGGCATATAATTCATGTATCATATAATTCAATGGTTTAAATATATCTAAAAGAGTTGTGTAGTCATTAGGACAATAAATTTTAGAGTATTTTATTCATTTTGCATTCATTATTATTTGGTCCCTGCTTTCCCCCAAATCCCCTGCCATAACCCTAAGAAAATATTCATCCAATTACTGTCTCTATAGATTTATCTGTGCTGAACTCCATATAAAGCCACGCCAAAAACAAAAACAAAACAGAGAAATTCCTTAGTCCAAAAGAGAGCAAAAAATATTCAAAATTGGAACAAATTAGAAATGAATCAAAGAAAGAACAAATGATTAGGTGCTAAATTTTAGCTTCACTACACCTGCATTAGTCTACTTTCCAATGCATACACTGTCAGGTAGCAAGGCTATTCACATCTATTGTCAATAGTCAGAGGGGGTTCACCATAGACATAGACTCTACAAATCAACTTGAGACTTTCATTGTCATCCACAGCCTGTTGTGAACTGGGTACTTTGAACTTAAATGCTAATACAATTCCCCCATCTAATCCTGAATTATATTATTTACAATCCCTGGAACGCACAGGCTGATATGTTTCTTCCCTGTGGACTTAGCTGGCAACTCACTTAAAAGACATTATTTTAAGACAAGCAGTTAAGACCCAGATGCTATTCTTTCTGGTAACTGGGCACCATTTGATTTCTTCAGCACCCTTTGCTATAGCTCCTATATCTCCAGTGATCTTTTCCCAAGGGCAAGTGTCAAGAGGACCAAACACAACTGACCTTATGGAAGTTGAGCATCAGGTTTTTCTTTCAAGACGTTTCTGCGTGGACTCAAGCCCCCAGTGTTTCAGTTAGCAGCCAAGTGTGCTCACAGTTTGTACCCCCCAGGGACTCTGATTTTAAAATAAGTGTAATTAAATAGTCATTTTTTTAAAAGATCAGTTACCACTCTCTTTTCTGCTATCCTATAAACTCCATGAAGACAAGGACTGTTGTTGCTGCTGCCATTGTTGATGTCTACAAGCCAGCCCCATAATAACAATAACTATATATAATATATTATATTAGTATTATTAATAACTATATATATAACCAAGTGAAACATTGATATATTTTATTCCATTATTGCAACCAGTGTGGCACTTCGACTCATGTTCACTGACCCTCTACTGTGCCAAGCATGCTATCCTTCTCCAGCAATTGCTCTTTCCTGATAACACAGCCAAGGTAAGTGAACCAAAATTCCTAAAGGGTAATATAGTGTCTGGTCTGTGTTACACAGTAAGTATATGTTTCTTGAATGAGTGCACGAGAAGAGGTCTTTATTCTGCGGAGAAATCAGGCTTTAGTGAACTGAAATGAAGATCTCACTTCAAAGGAAGTTGACACTGAAAGATACCACCACAATCTCTGCAGTTTCAAGCCCTCTGTTCAATTATACCCAATGCAGTTCTCTGGTGCCCCACTGTGTGTTACAGGATACTTAAAAACACAAATTAAAAATGATAAATTATTGGCTACCCACATAGATCCTCAAAACAAATAATAGATTGTCTGCTTGTCACTTTGTACTGCATAAGTGAAACTCGCTAAATGAAATTCTCAAAGTCACGGAAAGGAAATGGTGAATTAAAGGTTTATATTAACCTCATTTCATATTTATTTTTGTTTATAGGAAAGTGTTTTAATTTTCCATACCCATCTGTTAGATGTTTACTTCACTGACTGGAAACTTTGCTGAATCATTCTGATTTATTCTAGTTATTTTGATAGAAAAAGGACCCTAGTTGATATATTTTCAGTTGTTGGGTAACAGTTGTTTTCTAAAGACTAGATTTTTTTTTAAGTTACTGTACAAAATCTTTCGTATTTGAGCAAAAGATAAACATTTTTTACATTAAAATTTTTTTGCATTTAAAATTCTATATTCAGTTTTTCTTTTTATTTCTTTTGGTTTACAATATCATTGGCACATAATTTCCATATTGTATGAGTCAATAGTTCAAGCATATTAAGAAGAATTGTATTATCATTACCCTAATCAATTTTAGAACATTTTGTTTCTTTTTTTCCCTCCTGGTTAAATTGCTTTTAAAATGAGTTATATAACCACAAACAGTTCTAGTGGTCTCTCCTCCCTCCCACATACATAGTTTGCTCCCCCAACTTCCTCACCCACCCTCTCTCCAAACCCCCTCCTTTCCATCCTCTATAAACCCTTTCTCAGTTCTTATCTCTATGCATCTACTCCTTCTGTGCTTCACAATCTGGAAAACCCAATAGAAACAAAGAAAATGTGGTAAGAAAAATAATAATGATATGAAGATAAAATACAAATAATGAGTAAGAAATAAAAAACCACTATCAGTATTTTAAAAGCAGAGAAGAAAATTTTGCCATGGAACAAGCAAGAAACACTTGCAGCTAGCACAATTTCAGATTGGGTCATCAAGTATCAAATTCAATCCAGTACAATCATGATTACAATTATCTCTATCTAATAGTAAAGCTGTTTGAGACCCTTGCCTGTGACAAGCAGGCCTCTGACAGTGCCTTAATCTGACTCGGTACTTTGTAGATAGGGTTTGGACTCCCAGTGTTCTCTATAGCCTTCTGTGAACTGGGTGTTCAGAATTTAAGTTCAGATACTTCTTCCTTTATCATATTTGAATTTTGTTATTGCCATCTTTGGATCACACAAACCAGGGTGCTTCTTGCACATGGACTTAGTTGACTCCTTGCTTCATGACTGCTTATTTGAATACAAGGCTTTAATACCCCAGACACTACTCTGATTGATAGCCTGGTACCATTTGCCTTCTTGATCACATCTTGCTACAGCACCTTATCTTCAGTGATCACTTCATGAAGGTGGTT